>CAUYQG010017276.1:0-20959 GCA_963574415.1 Tarsius wallacei
ACCAGGTTGCCCGGGCGGGTCTCGAACTCGCGGGCTCAGGCAATCCACTCACCTCAGCCTCCCAAAGCATGGGATTACAGGCTGAGCCACCAAGCCCGGCAAAACTCATATTTTCATGCCTCAGTCAGAGGACAAAAAGTGGAGTGTGGGTTGAGGCTAAAAACATTTGGCCAAGGGTCTCTCAACCTTTCTAGACCTTAAATCAAAAGCAAAAAAAGAAGCTTAGAGGTATATGTACTACAGCCCAAGTCACCAAGGCAGAAGAGATAAGAATAAAAGCCCTCATTGGTAAGAAGGCACACATTTGCTGGAATTGTCCACTGTGCTCCATGAATCCATCAAGATGCTTGGGGTGAGGGGAGTTGACAAAGGGGCTTAACAAATACACATTTCAGACACATTTGAAGTCAAGAAGACACCTAGGATGGAGTCATTGGGGAGAGGAATATTGAGTTCCAATCCCGGCTATGTTGCTAATTAGTTCAGTGGATCCAAGCAGGTCACTTAATGTGTTAGGAGACAAAGCAGCAGAATCAGTTGCAAATGACTGCAGGCATCACCAGTCTCAGTGACTGCTACAAATCAAAGGTCGTTCACCCTCAGCACAGAGTAAGGGGAGGACTGTGGTCTATTAGTCACCCAGACTTGAAATAATGACACTGTCGTTCAGCATTTTCTCTCGATACCTGAGGAGCCTTCTCAGTCTTCTCTTTAAAGTCGTGACTTAGCAAAGGCTGAGTGCAGAGCATTTTGTAATGGAGACAACGGCAAAGGTTAGATTACAAGGGCCAACCGGCTATCAATCAGTGAGTTGTAGATGAAGAATATGAGCCTCTATTTCCTCATTTGTAAAATGGAGATAGTCATTCTTCTAACAACAGAAGCAGATCCTGGCTCAGGGCTGGGCCAGGCACTACACGTGTACAATGTCAAAGCCCCTTCTTTGTTTTACTACATCTGTTAAATGATGCCTGGCCCATCAAAGAATAAGCAAAGAATGAAGCCGTGAGGGCTGGAGCCTCCGACAGGGGAAAAATTGTATTACACATACATATATATGTGGATTCAAATGGGATGGTACACTCGGACAAATCTTGATCCCTATTCACAATGCTCACAGAGTAGTAGGAGACAAGTGAGAATGAATAATTGAAGCAAAGTATCTAGTAGGTGATATGGTCAATAAAAAATGGAGCATTCTACTCTCTCACCACAACCTCCCTTGTTTCCAGTTCATTTCCTCTAGCACCAGTTCTCAGGGTTCTCAGACAGGCGCTGCCCTGTGTCTTCCCTCCTAGGGGACATATGCGTTGCATAAATTTGGTTGTTAGATCACAAAAGGGTGCTGCTGGCACATCCCCTGGCCATCATGGAGCTTCCACTCTAGTGAGAGAGGTAGAGAATAGACCAATAAACAAATAAGTGAACAAATAACATCAGAGGCAGGAAGTACTTTGAGCAATAAGGAAGGGTCAGAGAATGACTTAGGAGATGGTTCACTATTTTACGTAGTAGATGGTCATAGAAAGCCTCTCCTTTGGTTAACATTTGAGTAAAGACCTGCATTAAGTAAGAGAGTGAACCATGTAAGAATCAGGGAGAGGAACATTTCAGGCAGAAGGAAGAGCAAATGCAAAGCGTCTTGAGTACGGAGTGTGCTTGGCAAGCTGGAGGAACAACAAGGGGACCAGAGGGCAGGATGAGCAAGGGGAAGAGCGATGAGAAGTGGGTGGAGAGTTAGCCAGCAGTTGGCCATGTAGGACCTCAGAGACCACCCTAAAGACTCTGAATTTATGATGGAAAGCCATAAAAAGATTGTGAGCAGGGAGTGGCATGATCTGACTAACACTGTTTATTGAGCAGTCTTTGAAAATGAAACTGAAGGGCCAAAGGTAGAAGAAGGGAAACCAAATTTAAAATCCCAAAGGGAACAACTGATTGGCTGAACACACGTCATGTGACTGCACCACACCGGCCAAGGATAGAGAAGATGGCAAATATCCAAAACACTATTGACTCAAAAGGCCTCCGTGGCTGGACAAGGCAGTAAAGAGAAGGAGAAGTATAGGCTGAAAGCCAGGTCTCTGGCATCTGTGCCTAGGGAGATGGTGACATTAATTACTCATCAGCGTAAGAAACACGGAAGGCAAAGCTGTTTTAAAGGGAAGGGTGCGAAGTCCCTTTTGAGTCAAGTTAAGCACATCCAGAAGGGAGTTGATGACACATGTCTACAGCTCAAGTGAGAGATCCAGATGTGGAATCACTGTGTATGTGTATCATTGTGGATCGGCCATAAAAGTGAAGGAGACCTGCTGGAGATAGTGTAGAGAGAGAGGAATGACGAATTCTCAGCTCAGATGCTAGAAAACACCAAAGTTTACGAGGTAGACAGAGGACAAGTTGCAAACAAAGGAAAGATAAGGAAATAAGTAGTCAGAAAAATAGGAGACCCGGGAGAAAGAAAGAACCAGGCACTGGTCAGTAGTGTCAAACACTATAGAAGGGCTGAGAGTGCTCCAGGAAACCTGGCATAGCTCCCTTATTTCCCATAATGTGGTACTTAGCGCGCTATATTCTGAGTCCCCCTTCTGGACTGTAAGTGCTATGAGGTCAAGGTTTGCATCTATTTTGGTCATCACTGAATCCCAAGTGCCCAACATTATACCTGACTTGTAGTCGCCCTGAATAAACAATGTTCAATTACCAAATGGACCCCTGAGCTACAGATAAGCAGTTATTCATGATCTTTGCCAGAGCATTTGTGGTGGAACAGCCAGAGCAAGTCTTATCACAATTAGTTAAAGTATGAATGAGAAAATGGAGAAATCAAGCATACAACTTTCTTTAACAAAGGTAGGTAATTGCAAGGTACTCTAGTGTTTGGGTTGGGCCATTGTTTGTTTGTTTTGCTTTTTTTTTTTTTTTAAGCATATTCTTTCATTGGTAAAAGACTGGAGAGGAGGAAGGGTTAAAATGGAGGAGAAAAGAAATCCCACAGCAAGGTCACAGAAAAGTAAGAGGATATGGTATCAAGAGTTCAGACAGAAGGAATAATTGAACTGAAGAAAAGGCAATTTCCAGGCTTGAGGGAGAGATCCCTGTCGAAAAAAGACAAAGGAACATTTATAGATGTGAAGGCAGAAATCGTGAGAATTCATTTTTTTCTAAGCTGCATTTGATCTGTACGATAGGGAGGGAAGAATGGAGTCGGCAGGAGTTGAGACCAACTCTAAAGATTAGAGGGATCAGTCTCCACAAGAGATCACCCTCACTTCTGACACCAAGTACAAGGAAAAGGATTCCCAGAATCAAACTCACTGTAGATAATTCACTAGAAGAGCCCACTGAAAGCTGTTATACTCGTGGTTACAATTTACTGCAATAAAAGGATACAGAATAAAATCAATCAAGTGAAGAGACACATGGGAAGGGTCCTAATGCCAAGCTGCCAGCTCTCCTCTCCCATTGGAGGCAATGACAGCATCACCTTCTCCTGACATCGATGTACTGCTAACCAGAAAAGCTCTCCCAGCCATTGGTGTCCAGAGGTTTATTGGGGCTCCTTCACACACTGCCCGTGGAGCTGAACGATATTCTAACCCTTTCCTGAGGTCAAGCTGTTGCCTTTGGTCTTCAGTCCTTGCTGGAGACACAACATACACCATGGTCCACAGCCCCTATCATAAATCACATTGTTAGACTATCTGGTGGCCAAAGCCCCCAAGCAAATAAAGGCACTCCTATCAGGCAAAATATTCTGCGGGCTTAGAGATCACATCCAAGTTGCTAAGGGCAGTGGCTAGACCTCTCTTTAGGTAAAGTTAATTCTTCACCACATCCAAGGTACTATGTGGATAAAAGATGGAATAAGAAGAAAGATAAAAACTTGAAAGGAGTGAAGTTTTGAATAGCAGTACAGGAAGCAAAAAGGCAATCACTGACAAAGAATACTGCGTAGTCATGGAAGAGTGGCCAGCCCCGATGATTTGCCTTGGGCACGAAAGAGACTGACATGATAGTTCTTCAGACCAGGTGCTTCTCAGTACACAGTCAATAAGCTGTGCACTGCATTTTTCTAAACTATTATGATTCCCTGGAGTGATATCACACAGCAGTGCTAGTGCCTTTAGGTGACTCATATAATGGATACCACCTATTTCATAAGTACACCTGTTCCCTAAGTGTACCTAATCATAAGAAACATGATTTACAGTTTGCCTGCTATAATTGTCTGGTTTAGCCAATTTAGGCAGTTCTCCTAAATCATATCCACTGAGGCTGAGTCAGATCAACAAACATTTCTTGAGGACTTACCAAGAGTCATGTATTGTGCTAGACTCTGATTACAAAGATGAAAATTGTGGGATACTCGCCCACGCTCTAGCTAGGAAGATAGCACATAAGCAACTTAGGATTTTATAAAGAAAACACAAGGCTTAACTTAAAAAAAAAAAAAAACTCACTGTAGAATGAGCCATATGTAGTAAGATTCTGGAACACATTTCCAGACTGTTTTATTCACCACCAGAGACCCAACTCCCAGCAATAACTGGTGCACACCAGGCATGAAATATGCACTCATTACATGACTGAATAAATAAATGTAATATCATTTTTAAGTTACTGGAAATATATAGACACATTTTGAGTTATACCTCTTTGTTACTCATGTTTTGGATATGTGGTAAAGTGGTCTAATTCTAGTATTTACTATCCAACTTTGCTCACTATCAGGTTTCAAAGCTTTTAGCCAGGAATAGTTACATAAGAGTCTGTTCTAATTTGGGGCCAGATCTTCTTCTCTTGCACCCTGTTTTTTCATCCTCTAATTTACAACAAAGTCCCACACTATTTCTGCTCTTTCACCATCATTGCACAAGTCTGTACCATGGAGCAAACAGGAGAGCTCTGAAAAAAAGCCCCTTTGCCTGAAAATATTCTTTATAAATGTATTGTGTAACTGATATGAGAGATTACATTTTTTCAGATTACGTATAGCCTAAGAGACCATTTTGAATATGTAGAAACACTTTCCTCTATGGATGTGCAGTGTACTCTAATGTCTAAGTGCAAGGGATTTGGGATCAGACAGATTTGGCCTAAATCTTAAATTTTCCACTAAAAAAAAATAACTTTGGAGATGTTGAGTTGTTTTTTTTTTTTTAATATATGAAAAAATAATATACCAGTTCCCAGACTTGCATTCTGCCACCACTTAAAGGGAGGTGGGGAAACATCACAACTCCCAACAAAACAATGAGAAAATATAAAATAAACTAAAAAACAAATAAAAACCATTTTCATTAAAGCTACCAAAGACCTGTGAATGCAACAAAGTATAAAATAACTAAATTTCAGAGGAGGATGGGCATTCCTAGGTGAGCAAAGACCAGCTGCTTTCATCCTTGGACGCAATTGTCTAGTCCAGATATAGATGAGCATAGATGCAGCCAGTGGAGGGGTGCTACTAGGACAAGGAGAACCCAACTAAATTGTTATGACCAGATGTGATGCTGTGATGGATTCAAATCTGAAACAGCCCCAAACTAAGATCTCATTCTTCTTCCTTCCTAATTCTCTCACCACCCAATTTTGTTGGAGTAAATGATGATTTTGGAGGTCAAGGTGTAAGCTGGAAAGCAGAGAGATCTTGTAGTCTTACAACTCGCAGATTCCAAAGGCTGTAGGAGGGATGTGCCTGAGCTTATCCTCAAAGTATCAGAGACCAGAGATAAACAGGCTGGGTTTGGTGGCTCATGCCTGTAAACCCAGCACTTTGGAAGGCCAAGGTGAGAAGATTGCTTGAGCCCAGGAGTTCAAAACCAGCCTAGACAACACAGCAAGACCTTATCTCTGCAAAAATAAATAAATAAATAAATTAGCTGAGCTTGGTGGCACAGGCCTGTAGTCTGGGAGACTGAGACGGAAGGATCATTTGAGCCCAGGAGGTCAAGGTCACAGTGAGCCATAATCATACCACCGCACTCCAGCCTGGGCAACAGAATGAGACTCTGGCTTAAAAAAAAAAAAGAAAGAAAGAAGGAAAAAGAAGAAAGAAACCAGAGGTAAACAGAAAATAAACTGGCTAATCCAGCAAAATTATTGTTTAAATTAGACAACAGCTCCTCAAACTAGGAGTCTAAAAGAGGAAAGTAGTAACTCTTTCTGGGGTGTAATATAATCTATTGTGCCCTTTATACATAATATCTTATACACAATAAAAAATTATGAGTCATGCAGGAAAATTTAAGCCATCATCAAGAGAAAAAAAAAAAAGTAAGTACAAGCAGTTATTCCAGATTTCGGAATTAGCTTTAAAATAACTATGATAGCCAGACACAATGGCTCACACCTGTAAACCCAGCACTTTGGGAGGCAGAGGTGAGAGGATTGCCTGAACCTACGGATTCGAGACCAGCCTGGGCGGCAGGGCAAGACCTCGTCTCTACAATTAAAAAAAAGCTGGGCTCAGTGGCTCAGCCTGTAATCCCGCGCCTTGGGAGGCTGAAGTGAGTGGATTGCCTGAGCCTGCGGGTTCGAGACCCGTCTGGGCAACTTGGCGAGACCTCGTCTCTACAATAAATCAAAAAATTAGCCGGGCGTGGTAGCACGCCCCTGTAGTTCCAGCTACTTGGAAGGCTGAGGATCGCGGAGCCCAGCAAGTCGAGGCTGCGGTGGCTGGGAGGGTCCACTGCACTCCAGTCTGGGTGACAGAGTGAGACTCTAACTCAAAAAAAAAAAAAAAGACAACATCCTCAAATCCAATAAACTCAGTGAACCCTAAGTAGAATAAATTAACTAACAAAAACACAAACTATATCTATATGCATCATAGTTAAATCAATGGGAATCAAAGATAAAGAAAAATTAGCCCCAAAAAGTAAACCACATTACTTTAGGAAAATAAGACATGATAATCAGCCATACTAACACTAATCAAAAGAAATCAAGAGTGAATATTTTAATATCAAAGTAGAAGTCAGGTCAAAGCAGATTATTAGGAATAAGGAAGGTCAATTCATAATGATGAAGAGGTCAAATAAGAGGACACAGCAATTCTAAACATGCATGTCCTTAATTACAGAGGCAAGACTAATAGAAAAAATTAGACAAGATATACATTATGAGGCAAAATATGTGAGTCAAGACTAATAGAAAAAATTAGACAAGATGTATACATTATTAAAATTAAACATTTTTATACTTTAAAGGACACTGTTAACAAAGTGAAAAGACAATACACAGAAATGGAAAAAAATTTGCATATTACAGATCTTATAAGGGACTAGTACCAATAATATATAAAGAACACTTACAACTCAACAATAAAAAACAAATAACTCAGTTAAAATATGAAAAAAATCTGGATAGACATTTCTTCAAAGAAAATATACAAAAGCCAACAAATACAATAAAAGCTGTTAAACATCATCAGTTATTAGGAAAATACAAATCAAAACCACACCAAGATACTCCTTAACTCTCCCTAGCATGGCTATAATCAAAATGACATATAATAACATGTGTTGGAAAGAATGTAGAGAAATTGCTGTTGGGAATTTAAAATGGGTGTAGCCACTGTGGAAAATAATTTGGCAGTTCCTCAAAAAGTTAAACATAGAGGTATCATGTGACCCAGCAATTCCTCTTCTAAATATATATTCAAGAGATTAAAAAACCTGTGTCCAGACAAAAACTTATACAACAATATCACATTGAGATATTATTCATAATAGCCCAAAAGTGGAACAACCCAAGTACTCATCGGTTGATGAATAGATAAACAAAATGTGGTAAGTTCAAATGATGAACAATTATTCGTCCATAAAGAGGGAGGAAGTACTGGTATACACTAGAACATGGATAAACGCAGAAGTTATGCCAAATGAAAGAAATCTCACACAAAATGCTTCGTATTGCATGGCTCCATTTACATGAAATGTCTAGAATAGGTGAATCCAGAAAGACAGAAAATAGATTAGTGGTTGATGTGGACTAGAGGAATAAGGAGGGACAAATGAGTAATAAAAACATTTTGGAATTATAGTGGTGATGGCTGCACACCTTGTGAGTATATTAAAGGGCCACTGAATTTTATACCTTAAAAGGGTAAACTTTATGGTATGTAAATTCTGTCTAAATTTTAGACTGGGCATGGTGGCTCATGCCTGTGATCTCAGCACTTTCAGGGGCCGAAGCAGGTAGATTGCTTGAGCCTAGAAGTTCGAGACCACCCTAGGCAACACAGAGAGACTTCATTGCCACAAAAAATAAAATAAAACAAAATAAAATAAAAATCAAAAACTTAGCCAGGCATGGTGGTGTGCACCTATCATTCCAGCTACTCAAGATGATGATATGGAAGGATCGCCTGGTTCCAGGAGGTAGAGCCTTTTGTGAGCTGTGATCATTGTGATCACACCACTGCACTCCAGCCTGGACAAAAAAGTGAAACACCAACTCAGATAATATTAATTAATCAACTAATTATAAAACTGATAGAAATGTGAAGAGAATTAGGTAATCCACAATGATAGTCACAGAGTTTAGCAATTAATAGGGCTATGTGCGCTGGCTCACATCTGTAATCCTAGAAATTTGGGAGGACTGCTTGAGGCCAGGAGTTGGTGACCAGCCTGGGAAACAGCAAGACCTGTCTCTACAAAAAAAATTTAAAATTATCTGGGGCATGGTGACATGTGCCTATAGTCCTAACAACATGGGAGAGCACTTGAGCCCAGGAGTTCAAGGATGCAAGGATCATACCACTGCATTTCAGCCTGGGTTATAAAGCGAGACCCTGTCTTTAGAAAAAATAAAAATAGGCTGAGTATAGTGGTTCATGCCGGTAATCCCAAATATCAGGAGTCCAAGATGTGAGGATTGCTTGAGACCAGGAGTTCAAGGCTGCAGTAAGCCATGATCAAGCCACAATACTTCAGCCTGGGCAGCACAGTGAGACCCTGACTCAAAAAAAAACATTAAAATAAAAACAAGACTAGGCACGGTGGCTCACGCCTATAATCCCAACACCTTAGGAGGCAAAGATGAGAGGACTGCCTGAGCCCGGGGGTTCAAGACCAGCCTGGGCAACATGGTAAGACCTTGTCTCTACAATAATTCAAAAAAAGTTAGCCAGGTGTGGTGGCACACACCTGTAGTTCCAGCTACTTGGAAGGCTGTGGCGGATGGATCACCTGAGCCCAGCAGATCAAGGCTGCAATGGCGCCGTGAGTGCACCACTGCACTCCAGCCTAAGCAACAGAGTGAGACTCCAACTCAAAAAGAAATAAAATAAAATAAAATAAAAACAAATTAATAGAAAAAGTTGATAGACTATCAGCAAAATTATAGTAGACTGGAGCCACACTACCAACCAATCGACCTAAATGATACTTATTGAGTATCCCATGCAAAATAGCAAAATACTATTTTTATTTTTTTTTATTTATTTATTTATTTATTTTTTATTTTTTAGTTGGAGTCTCACTCTGTTACCCAGACTGGAGTGCAGTGGCACACTCATGGCCACCACAGCCTCGACCTGCTGGGCTCCAGCGATCCTTCCGCTCAGCCTTCCAAGTAGCTGGAACTACAGGTGCGCACTACCACGCCCAGCTAATTTTTGATTTATTGCAGAGATGAGGTCTCGCCAAGTTGCCCAGGCGGGTCTCGAACCGGCGGGCTCAGGCAATTCACTTACCTCAGCCTCCCAAATCACGGGATTACAGGCTGAACCGCCAAGCCTGGCTAGAAATTGAATTTTTAAAATATGAAAGGAGATACCTATAGAAACCTAGAATAAACTTAATTTAACATAGTCTCTGTTAGGGTTAGGGTGCAGTGGGGTGCAACACCGCCAGAGCCGGCATGCTGGAGGTGCATGCTGGTAATGAGGGATCTGAGTAATGCAAAGATTTGCAACACACAAACAGATGAAGAATGAAAAGATTTATTTAAGAAAAAGATCATTTCCCCGAGACAGGAAGAGGGCCAGCATTCTAAGATGAGTGTGGCCCCATAGCCCCCAAGCCCTCGACTTAAATGCCTTCTCAGGAGATGTTGCAATCAGGTGGACGTGACTGCGATGACTTCCTTGTTGACCACTTACAGATGTCTTGGAGACCCTGAGGGGGGTGGTCCTGGTCACCAGGCACCAAATCACATGGTCTCATCACCTTCAGGAGTTTGTTTTAAGATTACAATGGGCTAATACTGGTCATGCTTGAGAGATCTAAGTTTCTAGAAAGACAAAGTCAACAAGGTTAATCTTCACCTAGAGTATGCACTCCTCTAGGACATAGTTTCTACTTTCTCATCATTGTGTTAAGATCTAGGAACAAAACAAAATGGCTTCCCCTTCTTGGTTCGTCCTTTCATTGTCTTTGCCTCAGCATAATCATTTTTGCTTAGACTTTATCCCTGACATACTTTGAATCTAGCACAGGTTAGATATAGATAAATTTCCAATAGGCAGGTTTTAGGAAGAGTTCAGACGTTCTACTGCAGGCCAAGCGGCAGCATACCCCATCCCCTTGGCAAATCTCCATGAGATGTAAGACAAGGACAGAGTCATAGAAAGGATAATAGACCACCTTTTGGTCAAAGAGTTTGTGGCTTGCAAATGTCTGGCAAATCTCTTGCAGGGAAAAACCCCTCCGGAGGCCAGACATGGTGGCTCACTTCTATAATCCCAGCACTTTGGGAGGCCAAGGTGAGAGGATTGCCTGAGCCCACAGGTTCAAGACCAGCCTGGGCAACTTGGTGAGACCTCATCTCTACGATAAATCAAAAACTTAACCAGGCGTGGTGGCGTATGCTTGTAGTTCCAGCTACTTGTAAGGCTGAGGTGGAAGGATCACCTGAGCCCAGCAGGTTAAGGCTGCAGTGGCCATGAGCTTGCCACTGCACACCAGCCTGGGTGACAGAGTGAGACTCGAGCTTAAAAAAAAAAAACACCCCTCTGGGCCCAAACCCACAAGTTAACCTAATCAGCCCTTTGTGACCTATGTGACACAGACAGACCCCACCATGGCAGTAATCATGTCACTAATCCACCCATCTCCCTGCTGTCCATCACCTGACATCAGTACCTGCGCTTACCTTTGTAATGACGTGGAGCAGACCACCACCCAATCACCCAATGACCTTCCCCCATCCAAGGGAAATGGTTAAAAGGACCATTGCAGCCATTGCCAGGCCATTGCAGCCATTGCCTTACTAGACTCTGATATGGTCACGTGCTCTTTGAGCTATAGCTATCACCATGCTTCCTGGCTTTGGCCCCCTTCCCTACCTTGGGGAGGTGAGTCTCCTCTTTTGTTCTCTCTCTCTCTAATTTACCTTTTAAATAAACTAAATTTTCTAATCTTATTTCTGTGCAATTCTTTGCATCTTTCATGTGGCATTGGATCACATACCAGGCACACCCACACTCCTAGGGGGCCTGGCCTAACATTCTGGAGGTCCTGCTGGAAATGTGACCCTAACAAAATACGATTTACAAAGCATCAAAAATATGAAAAACTTATAGATAAATATGACAAAAGATATGACAGAACTATGTAATGAAAACAAATCATTATGGAGAGAAATTATAGAAAAGCTAAAAAAATGGAAAGAGATTCCCTGCTCATGAATCGGAAGAATAAATGTTACTAAGATGTCAGTTCTTCCCAAATTGATCTACATATTTAAACAATCCCAATAAAAATATTTTTTTTGTACAGCAGTTTTTTTCTTTGTACAAATTGACAAGTTGATTTTAGAACTCACATGAAAATGTTAAGAACCTCGAATAGCCAAAACAACTTTGGAAAATAAGAACCAAAGCAGAGATCTAATCCTAGATAATTTTAAGTCTTGTTATATAATTACATTAGTCAAGACAGTGTTGTATTGACATAAAAATAAACAAACCAATAAAACAACAGAGATTTGAGAAATAGACCCACCCATATATGAGCAACTTTTTAAATAAAGGTGAAAAGGCACATATTTCAAAGCAAACTTTCAATAGATCTATGTAATAGCAGCAGCAGCAACAGTAGTACTATCTTGTACTTGTAAATGTCTCCAGGAAAAAAAAGAAAAGAAAAAAAAGCCAGGCTCGGTGGCTCAGCCTGTAATCCCACGCCCTGGGAGGCCAAGGTGAGTGGATTGCCTGAGCCCGCGGGTTCGAAACCCTCCTGGGCAACTTGGCAAGACCTCATCTCTACAATAAATCAAAAATCAGCCAGGCGTGGTAGCACATGCCTGTAGTTCCAGCTACTTGGAAGGCTGAGGCAGAAGGATCACCGGAGCCCAGCAGGTCGAGGCTGCGGTGGCCGGGAGCGGCCACTGCACTCCAGTCTGGGCGACAGTGAGACTCCAACTCAAAAAAAAAAAAGAAAAGAAAAAAGAAAAAAAAGAAAGGAAGGAAGGAGGGAGAGGTGTGGGAGGAAAGGAAGAGAGGAGAGAGGGAGGAAGGGAGAAAGGAAAAAAGGAAGAAAGAAAAAAGAAGTAAAGAAAAGAAAGAAATGTCATATAGTTTGGAAAGGAATAAGTAAAACTGTCTTATGTGTAGATAATATACTTGTATAAATAAACAACCCAAATGAATAATAAATAAACTACTAAGAACTTATAAGAGAATTTAACAAAGTCACAGGATGTATGGTCACTATTTTAAAATATATTACATTTCTATATACCTTCCACAAAAATTTGAAAATTAAATTTAAAAATTAAGAAAGTATAAAACATAAAATGCCCAGGAACAAGTTATTTAAAAGATACGCAAAATATGAAGATGGCCAATGGGAAGCAGCCAGGTGAGTTCCTCCATGGAGTAAGTCAAAATAGAGGATTCCTCAGCACTCAGAGAGGAAAGAGATGAGCAGCACACCACACGACTCACCAGAGAAGCAAAAAGATCCACAGAGAGAAAAGAAGACAAACCCCAGAAGCTTCTGGACACAGTGAGGGAGGTGAGTGAGGGGAATTCAGGTGTTCCGTGCTCCCACCATGGAATTTGAAGTCCCCCTAACCTTTGTGGAACTCCAGTCCCTCAAGGGAAACTGTCTTACTTACAGGGATGCTCTGCTGAAACCTATAAGAAGAGGTACAAAAAAAAAAAAAAAGGCCCTGACAGGCTTTAGCAGCCATACCCTGGGAATTCAACTCTTGTGGGTAGCTGCTTTCTGGCTGGCCGGGAAGAACCAGAAAATCTGATGCTAAATTTACCTAAGGGCAAATTCCACTGCAGCAGACAGTTGCTGGCTGGGGCAGACTCCAGAAAGAAATCATTGTCCCTGCAGCACTTTTACATTCTGAATGCAGACTGCCTGAGGCTAAGACTAGAGAGCTGGGTGGGACACATTGCCCTAGCAACTTTTCACTCTCCATGTAAAATCCCGTATGTAGCCACGGCATAGCACAGCAGTGTTACTCCAGCAGCCAGGGATTCCTTGCTAATGCCCACTCAGGTAACTAATCATGTACGCAGGTAAGGAGCTTGAGCACTTTCCTCCCTACCCCAACATCCCCTCAAAGGCTCAAAACAGAGAACTTGGGTAGTACCTGCAGCCCTGCCCATCACCTATGTTGGTTGGGCACTACTTTGAGGAAACACAGGCAAAACCCACAGCCATCATTGCAGCTGGCTCTCACCTACTGGCCAGAAGTCAACAGGCACAGCCCATTATATCTGATATTATACCTTAGCTTTGGGAAAGTCTGATCCCAGACTCTAGCTAGCACCACTATCCAAGCCAGCCTGGCCACTCAAGAGACCTTGAGCCTCTACAGGTACCCAGCACAGCACCACCACAGCTGGAAATTGAGACTCAGCACACCAAAGCTATATATAACCAAGGGAACCCTACAGTGTCCTACATCAGCTCCCTGCCAACATCGAATAAGAAGAAACAGTCTACCCAAGTTAGAAGGAACCAGAAGATTAATTCTGACAATATGAAAAAACAGAGGTCTTCACCACACCCAAAAGTCCACACTAACTCCTCAGCAATGGACCCTAACCACAACGAAGTCTTTGAAATTCAAAAAGTAGAATTGAAAATGTTAGGCTGGGCGTAGAAGTTCAAGCCTGTAATTCCAGCACTTTGGAAGGCTGAGGTGAGAGTATTGCCTGAGCCAGAAATTCAAGACCAGGCTGGGCAATTTAGCAAGACCTAGTCTCTGAATCAAAAAATTAGCCAGGCATGGTAGTGTGTGCCTGTAGTTCCAGCTACTTGGAAGCCTGAGGCAGAAGGATAACCTGAGCCCAGCAGGTTGAGGCTGTGGTGGCCATGAGCATGCCACTGCACTACAGCCTAGGTGACAGAGTGAGATTCTAACTCAAAAAGAAAAAAATAAAGGTTGATTATAAAATTGATCAATGAGATCCACAGAAAGTTGAAAACCAGCATGAAGAAATTTTAAAAACAAAAAAACTATTCAGGACATGAATGAAAAATTATCAAAAAACAAAAACAAAACCAAGTTGAATTTCTGGAAATAAAAGAATCATACCGGGAAGTACAAAATGCAGTGGGTAGTTTTCATAGTAGACGAGAAAAAGTAGAATAAAGGATGCCAGAACTTAAAGACAAAGCTTTTGAATCAACCCAACCAGACAACAATAAAGAAAAAAGAATCAAGTGAACTGAACAAAATCTCCAAGAAATGTGGAATTATGTAAAATGTCCAAACCTGAGAATCATAAGTGCTCCTGAGGAAGAAAACAACAGGTTTGGAAAGCCAATTTGAGGGACTAATTGTTGAAAACTTCCCTGACCTTGCCAGAGATTTAAACATCTAGATTCAAGAAACCCAAAGAACCCCTGGAAGATTTATTGCAAAAAGGTTATCCCCTAGGTATATAGGCATCAGGTTATGCAAAGTTAATGTGAAGGAAATAAGCACCAAATAACTTACAAAGGTAAACATATTAGACTTACATCAGACTTCTCAGCAGAAACCTTACAAGAAAAGAATTGGGGCCCTATCTTCAAACACAATAATAGTCAGCCAAGGGTCTTGTATCCTGCAAAACTAAGTTTCATAAATGATCACAAACTATACATCTATAGATCCAGGAATCCCATTACTAGGTATCTACTCAAAGGAATAGAGATTGTTATACAAAGAAGATGCCTGCACTTGGAAGTTTATCATGGCACAATTCACAATTGCAAAGGTGTAGAATCAGCCTAAATGCCCATCAACTGACCAGTGGATAATGAAAATGAAAATACACTATTGAATGCCCCTCAGTCATAAAAAAGAAAGAATATTTTTTGCAACAACTTGGGTGTAACTGGATAATATCATCCTAAGTGAACTAATGCAGGAACAGAAAATCAAACACTGCATGTTCTCACTTACAAATTGGAGCTAAACGAAAGATCTGAAAAGACATATAGAATAGTACAATGGATACTGGGTACTCGGAAGGGGGAGGGTAGAAAGGGGAAGAGGGATGAAATATTACCTATCAGGTATAATGTATACAGATGGGGGTAGTGAGTACACTTTAAGCCCAGACTTCTTTGCCACTATACAGTGCACCCATGTAAACAAAAATGATTTATACTCCCTAAAACTGTTGAAATAAAAAAGCAATAAATAAGTAAAAGATATGTAAGATGTCTACATTGAAAATGTTGCCAGGAAATATAGCATGTTTATGAATTGGAAGACAATATTTTTGAGACCCTAACTCTCCTCAAATTGATTTATAGATTCAACAAAATCCCCATCAAAATACTGGCAGGGAGAGAGAGGATTAACATGGCCAATGTGAGGTAGTGAGGGTGTGTTTCTCCTACACAGGAAACCAAGATAGAGTTTCCTCAGCACCCAGAGAGTAACAGGACCAGTACCATGCCTTATGACTCATCAAAGAAGTGATAATAACCACATAGTGCAAAGAAGAGAAAACTCAAGTTATCTGGGCTGGAACTAAGCAGACTTTCCTGTGGATCATGGCACAGATCACCAGCAGCCTCTAGACTCAGTGAGGAAGCATTATCTCAGTAGCATGAGACTTCCTCCTAGGATAGCCAAGAGTACACACAGGTGGAGTGCTTCAGGCCTTCCCTACCCCACACTCTCCTCTCATAGGCTCTAAACAGAGAACTTGGGTAATGTCTAGAGCCCTGTCTTTCACCTAGGTTGGCTGGGCATTTCCATGGAGCAACAAAGAACCAGCAGAAAGCCTACAGTCACCATCACAGCTGGTTCTCTCCCACAAGTGCTACCTTGTGGTCAGAGTTCAACAGCACAGCCCATCACATCTGACATAAAACCTCAGCTTTGGAGAAGGCTTAATCCTAGAACAGTTAACAAACACTTTTCAAGATACTCCAGCCACTCAGTATACCATAAGTCAGTCAAGAACCTAGCACAGGACTGCTGCAGCAGGCAGTTAAGAAACTCACCACACCAAGGGAAACCTACAGTGCCTACATCAGCCCCCTGCCAAACTCAAATAAGAAGACATAGTGCCCAAATAAGAAAGCCTGAAGAATAATTCTGTCAATATGAAGAAGCAGAGTTCTCCAACACCCCCAAAAGACCACACTAACCCTTCAGGAATGAACCTGAATCAAAATGAAATCTTTGAAATTCCAAAAATAGAATTCAAAGGTTGAGTATAAAATCGCTCAATGACCTTCAGGAGAAAGTTGAAAACCAACATAGGGCTTGGATCCTAGCAATTCCTGGGATGCAGAAGCCGAGTGCCATTTTTTTTTTAATCAACAAAATCCTTCCTGGGAAGAGAATGCTGAGAAAGACTAAGTGGGAGCTCGTGAGCAAGTGGTCAGGGTCCTCCTGGTGCAGCAGCTGATGCTGCAACTTCTGTGCTTGGTCCCTGGTGCTTCCTAGGTCGCAGAAGCTGAGCACCATTTTTTTTTAAATGGACAAACGTTTTCCTGTGAAGAAGCAGCAGGGAAAGACTACTGGCTCCAGGCTCTGCCTCACCACTGCAGTAGGAGAGACTGCTGGCTCCAGGCTTTGCTTCACCATTTCAGTGCCTGGCTAGATGCTGGCAGGAGGGACTTTGGAGGGAGCCCAAAGGCAGAGTCTCACTGGAGAGGACAAGAGAGGTATCCTGCCGCCATCTTGAAGACAGGGCAGGAAAGTGCTCTGACTTTGCACCACGGAGTGACAGACCAATCTCTGTAACTGACAGATCAACTACT
Source organism: Tarsius wallacei (assembly GCA_963574415.1). Lineage (NCBI taxonomy): Eukaryota > Metazoa > Chordata > Mammalia > Primates > Tarsiidae > Tarsius > Tarsius wallacei. The sequence continues at coordinate 17,187 of CAUYQG010017276.1, forward strand.
CAGGGGTTGAGCATGACCCAGAGGGAATATCCTGAAAGCACAAACTTTGGAGGGGCTGACAAGTACTGAGTCCGAGGCGCCCCACCCCCTACCCTGATCCAGCTGTGGGACAAAGGGTGTGGCCAGAAAAGGAAGAGGAAGAACTCCAAAGAGATCAGTGGTGAGTCCAGGGCTGACCCAAGCCCCCTCCTCCTCAGCATTCCTCTGAATGTCAGACCCACACAGGGCCACAACTGAGAGGGCCAAACACAGGCAGAGACTAGATGTCAGTGGCAATAGGAGAACTCCATTCTAGGACAAGCCTGGCTGGGGAACTCCCCACAAGTAAATACTTGAGGAAGAGACAATCCTACACCTCCCCACTTGAAAAGATCTCCCTGATCATACAAGAGTGGGAGGGGAGGACTGCAGCCCCACTCACTCCCTGCTCCAGATACTGGGGAGAGAGTGAAAGAGGTGGAAACTCTGCAAGAAAGAGCAGACGAGAGGAACATTACAGAGTCTGCCACAAGAGGGCAGGGTTTTTTAAATCTTTTTTTTTAATTTTTAATTTTTTAATTAAAATAATTTTTTTGCCTGTTTGTTAGTTGATCTATTTTTAAAATATTTTTCCTTTGGATGTGATTGTGAATGTGAGGGTTTGATCTGCATCCCCCCATTCTTTCTTTATTTCTTTTTCTTCCTTCTTTTGTTTTCTTTCTTTCTTCTTTTGTTTTTTGTTTTCTGTTTATGTGTGTATGTGAATGATTGAGTGCACCTTTCAGTGTTTTTGTTGTTGTTGGTTTGCTTTTGATATTCTATTCTTCTCTTTTATTATTATTATTTTTAGGTTTTGTTTTTTTTTTTGAATTGGAGTCTCACTCTGTTGCCTAGACTGGAGTGCAGTGTCCGCTCCTGGCCACCGCAGCCTCAACTTGCTGGGCTCTGGCGATCCTTCCGCCTCAGCCTTCCATGTAGGTGGAACTACAGGCATGTGCTACCACGCCCAGCTAATTTTTTTATTTATTGTAGAGATGAGGTCTCACCAAGTTGCCCAGGTGGGTCTCAAACCCATGGGCTCAGGCAATCCACTCACCTCAGCCTCCCAAGGCGTGGGATTACAGGCTGAACCACCGAGCCTGGCTTATTATTTTTAGTTAAGCTGTCAATACATGTGTGAGGGTTCAATCTGAATTCCTTTTTCTCCCCTGGTCTTTCTGTTTTTCTTCTCCATTCATTTTGTGCTAGGTGTACGTGTGTGTGTGTGTGTGTGTGTGTGTGTGTTCAATTCCTTTTTGTTTTGGTTTATGCTTTCATTGCTCTGTGTTTTTTTTTTCTTTTTAAAAAATTCTTGACCATCTTATTTCATTCTATTTCTCTCTGTGCTCCTCATTACTGTCCTCATTGGACTCGGGGGGTAAACACACATACCCATTGCATTGTCATATACAGTGGTGATGGGGAATGGGTCTCAGGGAACACATATCACAATCAGTGAACATTGTGATTTGCAAGTAGAACCGTAGCACCCGTCCTCTACCTTATTCAACTTTCAAAACTATAAGAGACAGCAAAGCTTCCCACCCACAGTCCTGTTTCAAAATAGAACAAATCCAGAGCCCAGATCAAGGAAGAATAGAGGACTGAGCAAACATCAGAAGGGAAAGCCTCACCCACTGACACTGAATAATGGAACTAAAGAGAAAAGCAAAAGATCTGTCACAAATGAGGAAAAACCAAAGGAAGAACACAGGTAATTTGAAGTGTAACAAAGACAAAATTCCTGAAAAATCAGACCTCAGAACCCAAACAATGGAAATCACCAATGACTGGCCCCAGAATACAATGGGAATTAGGGAATGGATGGAAAGAATGAATAAGATGCAAGAAAGATAAGATGCAACACTGAAAGAACTTGTAACAGAGATTTTGGCAACAAAAAAATTTCATCCAGGAAATAAATAACAAGATGACAAGCTTAGAAGGCAGAATTAATCTAGTCAAAGAAAGAATCTCAGAACTTGAAGACCAGAACATGGAATTAAACCAATCTGTAAAAACATAGAAAGAAAACTCAGAAAGAAAGAACAAAGTCTAAAGAGATGTGCAATTATATCAAGATGCCAAAGCTACACCTGATTGGTATCACAGAAGAAGAAAGGGAAATGGAGAACACCTGGAGCAAGTATTCCAGTAAGTAATCCAAGAAAACTTTCCCCATCTTACAAGAGATATGACCAGTCAAGCACAAGAGATACAGAGAACCTCCACAAGACATCAAATGAGAAGACTAACCCCTAGACACATAGTAATTCACCTACACAAAGTAGTCACACAAAAAAATTATAAAGGCAGCAAGAGAGAAAGGTCAGACTGGGGAAAACCAATCAATAGCAGCAGACCTATTGGCAGAAGCACTACAAGCAAGAAGGGACTGGAGTTCAATATTCAAAGTCCTCAAAGACCAAGAATTTTCTACTCAGACAAGCTCAGTTTGATCAGTGCTGGAGAATCAAAATCCTTCCCAGACATCCAATCCCTAAAAGATGCAGCTTCCAGATCAGCTGTACAGGAGACACTTTAAAAAGTATTAAGTACAGAAGAAAGGAAAAAAAGAATGACCACACACTTCTCAAGAGAACAGAAGAGTACAGAATCAACAGAGAATACAGTGCAACAACAAACTTGAAAACACACACATACATCAATCCCAAAGCCAAAGAAAACAAACAAACAAAAAACTGTATAAGAACCTCATGACAGGGATAAACAATCACATTTCAATAATCATCTTGAATGTGAATGGACTAAATGCATCACTGAAAAGACACAGAATGGTAAAAGGGATAAGAAACCATGACCCAATTATTTGCAGCATCCAGGAAGCTTACTCACCACAAGGGACACAGACTCAAAGTTAGAGGATGGAAAACGAGTTTCCAGGCAAATGGATCACAAAAGAAGGTAGGAGTCACGATCTTAATAGCAAACAAAACAATCTTTAAGCAATCAAAAATTTAAAAGATACAAAGAACACTACATAATGATAAAAGGTTCAATAAATCAACAAGAAATATCCATCCTAAACATATATGCACCCAACCCAGGAGAACCAGCATTTATAAAGCAACTACTAAGCAAACTAAAAAAAGATATTGACTCTAACACCATTATAGCACAGGACTTGAATACCCCACTAACAGCCCTAGATAGATCATTGAAGCAAAAAATCAACCAGAAGATCCAGAACTTAAACTTGACACTCGACCAAATGGACTTAATAGATATCTACAGATTATTACACCCAATAACCACAGAATATACATTCTACTCATCACCACAAGGAATGTACACCAAGATTGGTCACATCCTTGGCCGTAAATCAAGCATAAACAAATTATATAAGGTTGAAATATTGCCATGCACCTTCTCAGACCACAGTTGAATAGTATTAATTTCAACACAAACAACATTTCCCCAAAGCCCACAAAGACATGGAAACTAAACAGCATGACACTGAATAACAACTGGATCAACACTGAAATCAAAGGAGAAATTAAGATTCCTGGAAACAAATGAAAATGAAGAAACATCTTACCAAAACCTCTGGGATGCCATGAAAACAGTTCTAAGAGGGGAATTTATATCTTTACAAGCACACATCAAGAAATAGAAAGATCAAAGAAATAAAAAAGATCATTAGATACTACTATGTACACTTGTATGGAAACAAACTAGAAAACCTTAAGGAAATGGAAGACTTTCTGATATCACACAACCTGCCTAGGTTGAAA
>CAUYQG010017277.1:0-12197 GCA_963574415.1 Tarsius wallacei
GTGCAGTGGCCGCTCCCGGCCACCGCAGCCTCGACCTGCTGGGCTCCGGCGATCCTTCCGCCTCAGCCTTCCAAGTAGCTGGAACCACAGGCGCGCGCTACCACGCCCGGCTGATTTTTTGATTTATTGTAGAGATGAGGTCTTGCTTGCCCCGGCGGGTCTCGAACCCGCGGGCTCAGGCAATCCACTTACCTCAGCCTCCCAAAGGCGTGGGATTACAGGCTGAGCCAACGAGCCCAGCTTATATTTTAAAGATGTAGGATATAATTTAGAATTAGGTATACAAGTGTACATCATACAGGTAAAGTTTGGGCCTTCCTTTGGTCCCCACTTTGCCTGGTTTGAGATCAGGTACCCTTATTGATGTGTGTCCCCCGCCCAGCCCAGCAGTATCCCGCTACTGCCAATCCCTTTCTTAAAGTATTATGGTGAATGTTCAGGGTTTACTTATGAGTGAGAACATGTGGTACTCTATTGTTTGGTTCTGTGATAGATCACTGAGTATTACCAACTCTAAATCTATCGAAGTTGCTGTGAAGTTCATATATTTGTCCTTCTTTATGGCTGTGTATATATACCTCGTTTTTTTGTCCAGACCAGTTTTAATGGGCAGTTCAGTTGGTTCCATGTTTTTGCTATTGTGAAGAGAGTGCTGCAATGAACATGCACATACAGGTAACTTTTTTGTAGAATGATTTGACTTCCTCCGGGTATATTTCCAGTAGGGGAATTGCTGAATCATACGGAAGGTCAATGTCTAGTTCTCTTAGAACTTGTATTTTTGCAAGATGGAAAAGTTCTGGAGATCTGTTGCACAACCATTTGAATACACTGTACACTGCTGAACAGCACATTTACAAATGGTTAAGATGGTAAGTTTTATGTTATGTATTTGTTGCTACAATTATTTTTAATATTTAATAAGAAAGTCTTTATACATTTTGTTAAGGAATTTTGATTTTATCTGGCAGGTGATTAGAAACGATTGAAAGCGTTTTAGAAAGAAAACTGGCACAAGTAAAATAGTTACAGAATTTCCAGCCTCTGGATATCAGTTTTTACTGATGCTGCAAGGAATAACGACAAGCACATCTGTTTTTATGCCTTTTTGCGTCTACTAGATCTCAAATTGAAGCTTAAAGAAAGAAAAATGAATTCAACATTTTTCTGACATAAATTATTTGTAAACCTTATATATAGTTTGTAAAAATCTCTTAAAGTAGACATCATGTGATGGAAATCATAAAAATAAAAAAATTAATATCTACAAAAATAAAATATATCCAGCTAATGTAGTCTAATAAACCTCCTTCTCCTAACCCAAGAATTCGTCACCAATTGGGCCTCAATGGATAAAAATAGTGACTTCAATAAAGTCAGTATCACTGGATGCTATTCTGCATATAAAATGGTTATTTAGTTGTCCTATTATTATTTTCTTCAGACTAAATCACTGGTTCTCAAATTATGTACTTTCAGAACATCTTGGATCTATACTGAAGTTTTTCATACTGAATTTTTGTTTTTTAAAAAAGAAAGCCTTTCCAGTTCACTGGGGAGAAAAATAGTAGATACGATTATTTCCATATTGAGTTCCTTCAAAAATATTTCTTGAAGCTCTAAGGTCTGTTTCTGCCTGGCTAAAAAAAACAAGCGAAAAAAATTAATGAAAAAAGCAGCATATAGGTATTACTCGTGAACTTAAAAATAACTGATGGTTGCTGTCACTGACTCATGAACTTGTGATTATAGTGATACACAATGCAGAAATAGAATAATACATCCTACTAGTAAAATACGTACTGTCGGCCAGGCGCTGTGGCTCAAGCATGTAATCCCAGCAATTTGGGAGGCTGAGGTGAGAGGATTGCCTGAGCCCACGGGTTCCAGAATGGCCTGGGCAACTTGGCAAGCCCTCATCTCTACAATCAATCAAAATATTAGCCGGGCATGGTAGCACGCACCTGTAGTTCCTGCTACCTGGAAGGCTGAAGCGGAAGGATTGCCTGAGCCTAGCAGGTTGAGGCTGTGGTGGCCATGAGCATGCCACTGCACTCCAGTCTGGGTGACAAGAGTGAAACTCCAACTCAAAAAAAAAAAAAAATGTGTACTGTTTTTTGAAAGACAGGACTACCAGGTATCCAACCATCTGGATGAGTTTTCCAACTACTTGCCAAAGGCGTCTACCTTATCTAATCACAAGCAGTCCTGTCCTGCAGTCATTGTATCCTAAGTGTGTCACCCAACACGTTTTATTCTTGTTACTTTGCATTATACGTCTAAATTGATTAAATGGCTTTGGTAATTTGATTTTTTTAGACTGGTCTGAGAACATTTCTGTTCAGTGACCTCTGGAAAATCTGTCGGGCAGTGTGTATAAAGAGACCAAAACTTCAAGGAAATTTCTCACTGATGACACCTTTATTTTCTGTTTCTACATCTTTCAGCTGAGGTGGAAATAAGGAAGCGAGTCAGGTTAGAAGAGGAAATAGAGAGGTTAGATATTATAACACTTTTAGGCCAAGGTTTATTACATGTTTCAAAATTAAGTAGGTTATATGTATGTGTGTATATATTATAATTATATGTACAGTTATGTATGTTATGCATACAGACATAAGTATATTACATACATACATATATACATACACACACATATACAGAAAGAGAGAGAGAGAGAGACTTTGACATCAGTAGTATATTGATATATGGTAAAGTATTCTAATGAAGCGACTTTGTCTTATACAGGTGACTATCATGTAAGAAAAATCAACAAAAGGAAAACTGAGTATATTTGACTTCTTTTTTTTTTTTTGAGTTGGAATCTCACTCTGTCGCCCAGACTGGAGTGCAGTGGCCGCTTCCGGCCACTGCAGCCTCGACCTGCGGGGCTCCGGCGATCCTTCCGCCTCAGCCTTCCAAGTAGCTGGAACTACAGGCGCGCGCTACCACGCCCGGCCAATTTTTTGATTGATTGTAGAGATGAGGTTTCGCCTGCCCAGGCGGGTCTCGAACCCGCGGGCTCGGGCAATCCACTCACCTCAGCCTCCCAAGGCGCGGGGATTACAGGCTGAGCCACCGAGCCCGGCTATATTTGACTTCTTAAAACCAGCATATAAATATTTCGATGACTTTGTTTAAAAAAATGGCCATTCTGTATTGTCAAACATGGAACCCATAATGAATAATATTGAGCAGTCTCTTCAGAAAAAAAGAAAAAGTTCATCAGATGACCACGATCACCACAACAGGTGCAAACAGTTCAAAACATCCAGTGATGAATTGGATTTATGTTAGTGGAATTTACAATTTCTTCAGCAAGACAGTCTCTGCCCTTAAGTCTATCTCAGTCAAGTCCTTCGGAAGACTGCATTCGATTAGTAAGTTTCCAATCATTGAATGGAAAGAACCAACACAGATTATAAAGTGATTTATCTTATAACTTGTGATTACTTTATGCAGGCCGGACATCCGGTTCCTGCTTTCCAAGTCTCTGACAATTATTGCATCCATGCTAAGTCCTCTCTAGAATAAGAGCTGCTCCTCACCCACTGAAAGAGATGCCTGGTAGATATATTTGTCACTACTCTGGATGATAGTTACAACTGAATGGAAAGAAAATATGTTGCTAGGATTAGAATATCCCAGAACTCTCCCCACCACACACAAAGCAGCTCAGCCGCAAACATACTGAAATCTCACAACTTTCTTCATTTTTCAGCTTTGTTGCGTTAATTGCAATTTACAGATTTTCATTGCACCACAAATGTGCAACAAGCCATAAATACCCATTTCCAAAGATCTGGGTATCATCAAAAATCTGTTCTGAATGAATCCAGTCCAAAGGGGTTTCTAATTTTCTCTTTAAAATATTTATCCAACAACACAACCTCCAAGTCTCAATAAAAGGTTAATGTGAATGGGACAGTATTGTTTGGTTATGTAAGCAACAGCTTACTGAAGTGCCATTGTATCTTGGTTATCGAGTTATTAGCACACAAACATTCAATCCTACTTTCATCAAATCTCCTTATTTAGTTATAACTATGTATGTATACATACATACACACACACTATGTGAGGAGAGGTTTAAAAATAAAATTGAGTTTTCATCTTTCATGAAAACATTCAGTAAGTAGGATATCTTTCCATTCACCTTTTATATTCATAATAAATGTAAATAAATACCTTGCTTGCATCATTTATAAAAGCTGGTGCCACTGAATAGTCCTGAAAGATTGTCTTAGTTTATTTAAGCCTACTAAACAAATAAATCTTTAAAGTAATAAATATTACCTAGATTTGGAGGATCTTAAAAGGAATAAGGGATTTAGAAAATACCTGTTATTAAGACTTTATAATATGTGAAGAATATGTTGATGGTAAATCATATCTGTTAGAGTCTAATCAACCAGGTGCTTTGAATTCCTCTTTATCTAGGTCATATTGCTCTTTTTTAAAAAATAGCTGTATTTTATGTTTCTTTTTCTCTGTTCATTGTAAAAATAAAAGTCATAAAGAACAGAAAAACCATCTAGAATAACTCCATCAGAAGCAACCACTATTTACATTTGATGATCAACTTTCATACTGAGTTAGAAAGTTAAATTAATTACAGATTTACATGAAGCAACAGAAAGCTTGTTGCAGTCCCATTCACCTCAGAAGCTTAGTAAATCTTTCTGAAGACAGTGTAAGATGAATCTACACCATCCCGGGTGATCAAGTTAATACAATAGATACGTTTCATTTTAGAGAGCAATCAAAAGCAAACAGTGGCTGAGCAGATGTGTTGAAAATGCTGCTTTGCAAAAGAATAGGCAGTAGATAGTAGTATGTTCACCAAAACATTTTTTTAATTAAATGAAGATCAGAAAATGAAAAAAAAATAGGATTAGGTCACTAAAAGTTAATTTTCTTGTGAAAGTTTATTACAAAATTGATAAATACAGAACTATAAGCATTTACAATGATTGGATAAATACCTAGAGAAGATTGTATTGAATTTATTGTCTCACATATTTGCTGGGATAATGATATAATGATAGCAATACATATTTAAGCAGATGGATTGTATCAAACGAGATATTTTAGAATTGATTTCAAACTTCGAGAAGATTCATATCTGTATATGCAAAACATGTAAAAAAGCTTTTCATATTATGAAGACATTGATGTTTTGCATTACAGTAACTTTAAAAATGCCAATTCAATTTCAAATACAAGGAAAAGTTCACGGAAACAAATTCAAGGTAACAAAATTTCTAATTTCCAGATTATCATATTTATTTAAAATAGTTCATGAAAAGGCAGAAAACGTAGACGTACCCTTCATTCTTTGTTTTAATGGCATCTGACCCATAATATGAAAGACACAGAAGTAAAAGCAAGGTCGTACATGTTTTCACATCAAAGACAGACTCTAAAAACTACTTGGTGCTATTTGTTTATAATTTTATTTTGTATTATGGTTACAGGAAGCTGACAACTAACAGAAAGAATTAGAAATGTGGAAGAGAAGATAGTCGGAGAGAAAAATCCAACAAAGGAGGAAAAAAATATATGTAAATAAAGAGGGATGCAGAAAAAGACAAGGACATATCCCATGGTGTGTATCTCTCACACAGGAAGAAAAAAAAAAGAATGTCACATAAGCGTAGAAACAGAGAAAAACATTAACACGATGGAAATCCATCACATGTGACCTCTGAGTTTTTCTAAAGCTAATGTTGCAGCATGCTTTGTGACTGGATGCATAAATGGCTTGTCACTTCCTGTCACTTGCCTCCAGGCCGGATGAAATTAAGTCAAGGGCTCAGGATTCCCTCGTGCTGCTGTAAATCCAAATGTAATTGGGCTGCTAAATCAGACTGTGGTCCTGCATTAGTGGTCTAGTGCAGTAACTGGTTATTAGATGCAATTCTAGTGTGCTAAAATGCTCTGGAATATCTTACAAGAATTTAATTTGTTGATTCATGTTAGAATGTTGTAGGTCACGTGTCTGTATGTAAATTAGAGGACATCTGCATTCTTTATGGGAAGTATCCTAGAATTGCAACAGTATTTTAAAGCTGTGCAGAAAGTTTTCAACTATGTCATGTGCCTTCATGTGATAGCATAAGAGTTAAACAGGTACTGGCAAAGGCCATATTGTTATATTACATATTACATATTACATATTTCATATACCACAATGAACACATTCTGGTAATATTAGGATGACACAATAGTTTGACCTTATAATCCATTATTTTTTCATCTTGTCCTTTTCATAATAAGATTTTTCTCTGTTTACATGATAGCAGATTCTCATGGTAGTTCACCTCTGTAATCCTGACAAGACACATTTAAAGAGCAGGGAGACATGTATAAAGGACACACTGAGAAAGCAAAAACTGCCAAAAATTATCCCTGGGCAGTCATTCGAGGGAATCCTCCTAGGGACCTGGTCGATAATAGAATGCAAGAGCAGAGCTGGGAGATAGATTGATGTGAATGAAAAATCTATGTTCCATCACTTGAGAGTCATGTGTCCTTTAATATGTTATTTCAATCATTTGAGCCTCAGCTTCCTTTACTAAAAATGGAGTCAATGATACATACCACATAGGAATATTTTGAGAATAAAATTGAACAATATATACACGACTTTGAGCTTATATAAGCACTCAATAAGTGGAGAGTAATTTATTTCTAAAATTATAGCCCTGACATGCTAAATACTATATGGTTGTGGCAAGTTATTTAGCTACTGTAATCTTTGAGTTTTCTTTTACAAAATAAAAATAAGCATATTTATTTATAAGTTGCACTAATTTTAAAGATTGAAAATAATATATGGGAAATATTAATATTCTAACATGATAGGAAACAACAAATTAATTACTATTGCATGGTAGTGGTAAACAGGATGTGAATGAAATCTTTTTCTCTACTAATTGAGATCCCCAGAAAGCATTTATTAAGAACAGGGATAAACAATTTGAATTGCTCTCTGAATAACTTTCTCTTCATCTTTAACATCTGAGATATGCAATTAGAAGAAAACGGAGTCAAATCTCTTTTGGAAGTAGGGACTTCAGTTGATCTATTTTATTGGTAGTATTAAAATATATGAACCATCGCAACTGATTGGTAGATACAGCAATTTCTTCAGAGCTTATAAGTAAATGCAGTTTTTAATTCTAAAAACTGGTGAACAAATGTCATTTGATTGGTAGATATAGCAATTTCTCCGGAGTCTAAAACTATAGTTTTTAACCCTAAAAACTGTTCTATTAGCCTTAAAATAACCAGCCAGTCCACAATTAAATTGTCAGTTAAGCATGGACACAGTGGAAGGTCTTATTGGCTGAGTTAAAGTGTAATGGTTTACCATTCCTACTTGGATAATTTCACCCATGGAGACCCTTCAAATATCTCAAACTTCACAATCCACTTTTGTTTTTTATAATTATCGTCATCTCCAACATTAACCAAAGTTACTTAAGACATCCTTTTGATTATTTTTACTGTTTGGAGCTACCTACAGTCCAGAGGTTGTTGTTTAGTAATCCTAACCAATTTAATCTTGTCCTGTAAGTGTAGATGATCAACTTTATATGTAATATAGCTTTTGTGTGCCTAACACTTTGAAATGTCAGCAAATTATTTGCTATTGTTTATGTATAGTAAATTATGCAAAGATATGTAGAATTGCAACTCTAGTTCATTGTTAATGAAGAATTTTATATCATAAGGAAATATATTTTCCATAATTATCCATAACTTGGCCTTAACTTCTGAAATAGACTTCAAGGACCATGGATTCACAAGTAAATAACAAGGACTTTCCTACTCAATGGTCCTTCTACTCATTGCAAGCCATTATCCAAATATGTTTCTCTAAAATACAGGGCTTACTAACAGCCTTTTTGAGAGTTGGCTATTGTAATTGGGAAGACATCTTAATGGCCTGGGTGAAATCTCAATGGGATCATTGTAAAAGTTCATTAGATAGCTTTGTTCGCTTTGACTTTGACTAGTCAATTAAATGTTTAATGACCTAACTTTCATTTTTCTCTTCCCTTTTTAAAGAACTGGCTGGTTTTCTTTATCACTGTGTTTTCTCTGCTTCAGGCAATCCTTTTGTTGCAATCTTCCTTTTGGCCTAAATAGTTTTTGACCTTTAGCAGCCTGAATAAGGCAGGAAGTGCTCAGTACCTTAAACAAACCACCTAGCATGTTTTCTCAAAGGGGCATAAAAAAATTCATTTAAAAATGTACCTAAAATATCTATCTATCTATATATATATACTGTGTATTATCTTGTAGACTACATTTGCATTATGTTAAAAAATAAATTTTAAAATATCTAACCATAATATAAAATTAACAAAACCTTTAATTTTTACTTTCTGGATTCCAAATCCCACAGCTCTAGACTGGTATGAGATTATATTTTAACAGGCTTTTTTTTTTTTTTACTTTTTTGTCAGTACATAATAATTCCTTGGAATTTGATTTTTTAAAATGTTTTGCCATTGATTATATAGATTGTTGAAGGTCTACAATTATTATCAGAATTAATATGCAACATATTTAAGCCATCTTCTAGATTGGATGTCATTTTATACACACAGACACAAGGTTTGTTTTAACTATGTAAATGTATACTAACTGAGAAATAAAAATAAAACCCTAAGCTCCTCAATCAAATGAACAGATGTTCTCTAGGCCAAGAGGACCCCAAACAAATCTTAAAAAGAGTTCCAAGCCGTGACAAGCTGGGAGATTTGGACATGCCTCATGATACCTGCTCCTTTGCTAACTGCAATTAGTCTTTCTTTCCTAACAAACCAGCTCTTTGGGAAAAACTTATTTCTCTGCTGATGTTGACCAAAGGTGTGGTGCTGTCCCTTCTTTCTGTGGTTTCAGCACAGCAAAACGGACAAGCATTCCTTCCTGATAAAAGACCACTGACCATGGAGTGGTTCTGGCCAATCTATGGAGGATGTGCATTGAGGATTTTTGCATTCTCTGCTTCAACTTTTCATGTCAGAGGGCCAAAAAACTCCACCCTAAAATCATGCCTACACCACTTTTTTTTAACATGGGACCCACGGAGAGGCATGAAACTCAATTGCACACTAGCATGTTTCTCCTTTATTATTTTCGTAACTCCTTCTGTAGATTATTCAGTATGGATATTTGGCCATTGCATTCAGCACAAATCCCTGTCTTATTCTCCCAACCCTTAAAGTACCCATTTCTAAGTTCTGTCCAGAGGCTGTGCTTTCCAGCCTGTCATAATGGTTATCCTGCAGGCTGCAAACACTCCTTTACAAATGTATGAGCCTCACCACTCTTCAATTGATAAAATGTATGTGTATACGATATATATATATATATGTATACACACACATATATATATAACAGCATAATATATGTACTCTGTAATATATAATATAGTAAAATATGTAATATATATTGGTAGTGAAAGTGAAAAAAATATCGAGGTGGGTAGGCCATTTGGATGATCCATTAAGCATTATTGAGAGTTTCGATATTTGATGTAGAAAAAAAATCCTACCTTGGCACAAACAATATATTTCTAATTTTTTAGATAAATTCAATGTAAAAAATAAAGTCAGTGAAGTCTTTAAACAGTTATATGAATGTTGTGTGAAAAAAAATCCACTGTTAATAATTGAGGAAATATATCAGTACAGACTAAATTAACCAATGTGAAATTTGCAGCATCCATTACAGCAGGTGTTCTAAAATATGCTCAATGAGAAAATAAATTGTGGGGTAAAATAATTGCAGAAAACAGAGCGAACTATATCCTTTCTTTGATAATGGTCTTGTATATGGGCCATTACACTAAAAGCTCTGAGAAGCTTGGGATCCTATGGAACACACCTGTTTACAAATCTCTGTAAGCAGTGTTCCACAGAACACATTTTGGGAAAAAATTGCTACATTTAAAAATTCTGTACAAAATCTCTACCCTATTCCAATTTCCACTTTCATTTCCAATTAAAAAATAATGTTTAAATTGTATGCAACATAAAATTTCAGGACAGATTGCTATTATCTATCACATCAAAAAAAGGGTTTTACATCTTATATTTGCTGTATGTAATAAAGATTAAACGAGTATCTGGAGTGTACCTTGGTAAGCACAGGTAATGTAAGATGAGTAATTCACAGTTCTTACTTTTAAGAAGCTCAATTTCATCACAGGATAGAACAAATGTCCTAGTTCTTAATTAAGGTAAACAATATATTGGTCATGTGTTTGCAGAAGCTATTTGACTGTGCTGTTTTCTATTTACATATTTTGATAAGTTTCACCTTGGTCATATTCCAGCTTGATGGATTGTTTTCAATTTTCTCAACAGAAACATGAACTGAAACAAAGATAGCACTGAAAATGTGAAACTATTTTGATATACTTGATAAATCTTACTGTGAGAGTATAAATTAAACTCAGAATAAGAAAGCTGAAAAATAATACAGACTAGAGGCTAATGTCTTTGTTCAAAGCTCCTATTTGGCTAGACCTTGAAGTTATTATGAAATAAGCTTGTAATTGCTTTGCCATGGGGCAAATAAGGTAAAAATTTGATAAAACAATATCAAGGATTTATTTCTTGTTCTTGATTATATCCTATTATACTCTATTTCTCAATACATGTTCTAAAAATAAAAACTCTCAAGTTTTATAGCAACATGTGTGCTTTAAGCTTTGATTTCTTTATATTTTAAAACTAATAATGCACGTCACTATTGTGTACAAATTTAAAACTAAAGTTGTAAGGATTATTTTATACTTTCAACCCTGCTAAAGAGTTTCCCCCTTTAAATGATTGACTTCAAATATTTTTAAACATTCATTATTTAAATAACTGATAATTAAATCAGCCTTTTATGTCTCTATTCATCAAATATTAATTGAGTGTCTACTATGTTCCAGATATTAAGCTAGAATATTTACTCCTTAATGAATGCAAGAACAGTCACTTACTTCAATCATTGCCTGATATTTCCAATGTTTTTAGGAAGATTGGTATGTGGCAGCAATAATTCTGTGTTGATTTAAATATGACTTTGTGTTTCTGTGCACACATGTGTTACAAAACTCCACACATGTGTTACAAAACTCCAGTTTTGTATGTCATGCTATGTGTTTTTCTGAATGGTTTGCAAATATTGGAGGCAGGTGCTCTCAACAGATTCAATGAATTTACAAGGCAGCTAGGAAAATGAAGTTCACATGCAGCGCTACTGGATTCCAAAATCAATTTGACCACTCGATTTTGTTACGGCATTTCCTTCCAAATTAGAAGAACAAAATCCTTAGTAACCACTGTCATAGATTTTACAGTCAGATATTCTGTGTTCCCTTATCTTTTCCTGACTAGATGAACCATATTGGCCAAATTATAATCTCTCTCAGTCTAAATTTTTCATGGAGATAAAAATACTTCTTGCTTGTACACCGATGGTGGGAATGTAAGCTAGCTCAACTGGAATGCAGTTTGAAAATTTCTTAAATAACTAAAAGGAGGATTACCATTTGACCCAGCAATCCCACTTTTGGGAATATATCCAAAAGAATTTAAATCATTATACCGAATAACCACTTGCACTCGTATGTTTATTGCAGTACTATTCACAATAGCAAAATCACAGAACCAACGCAGATACCCATCAACAGTGGACTGAATAAAGAAAAATGTGGTAAATGAACACTATGGAATGCTACGTAACCATTAAAAAAAAAAACAAACTCATGTCCTTTGCAACCACGTGAATGCAGCTAGAGATCATCATTCTAAATGAATTATCACAGAAACAAAAAAATTGAATACTGCATGTTCTCAATTATAAGTGAGCACTAGATACTGGGCACACACAGGAACAAGGATGGGATCAGCAGACACTGTGCACTGCTCAAGAAGGGAGGGAGGGAGGCAGGGAGACAGGGATAAGGGATACAAAACCACTCACTGGGTACCAAGCTCACTAATGGCAGGAAGGGCTCATTAGAAGCCTAAACCTCACTTCACACAGTATACCTATGGAACAAATCCTCACATGTGCCCCATGATTCTAAACTTAAAAATGGAGAAAAAAAAACTTTTTACCTAACATCCATATACAACTTTTGTTATTTCACCCTTTATTGTTTCACAATTTATTTCAACAGA
>CAUYQG010017289.1:0-10424 GCA_963574415.1 Tarsius wallacei
TCAATGTCAAAGGTTGGAAACCTGCCAGTGTCTCCCACAGGGCAAGCTTGCATACTGGCCTCCCTGAGTTCAGCTGGGAGTCTCCTCTGTGTCCCTCACTAAGCAGAGGGCTTCTGGAGAGCTGGAAGGGTGTCGTCCTCACGTCCCTTCCAGGGATGGAGCTCCAGACTCAGAGTTGGCGGAGAAAAAAATGTTTGCGGGTGAAGTAAAATGAATAATGAGTCTTAAACACAACTGACTGTCCCTGGGAGGAAATCATGGTATGCCATGGTCTAGGACACTGAGTATGAATCCCGGCTGTGCCACTCCCCAACTACGTGAACGTCCCAAGTTCCTGCACCTCTCTGAGCCTCTGTTTGCTCATCTGGGAACCCATCGTTGGTTGACACCCATCAGCTATCCCCACGGCTTCAAGGAGCGTATTGGGAAATGGCTTCTAACTTTGCCTTCTGAAGAGCCCCAATCCCCACTTCCATCCCTGTAGCTTGACAAACCCACGCCCAAGCTGCACATCTCCAAGGCCCAACCTCCTTGCCTAGAGGGCAGAGCTAGGGGCTGGGGGGCAGAGGGGGACTAGACTGGCAGGCCACAGGACGTGAACGTGCCCCAGTTTCCGGTTCCTGCCACTGGAGCTGTGCATAATCACCCTGACCTCAATCTTTCTCTGTGAATTATGGAAAGAGAGTCCTCTGAAAATGAGGCCTGTGAAAAGTTCCACCAGGCTCCCTCTCCTCCCCCCATTTCATCCTTCCCAACTTAATAAGGACCATGGCTTATTAGCTGTTCCTGTCCAGCTCGCCGTGTCCTGTGCCTGCACACGTGAGGCTAAAAATACCCGCGGCTCCTATTAGAAACTCTGCCCTGGGGACAGGCAAGGCCGGAGTCTGCACTGACACTAAAAACTGGTTGCCTCGTGCCCCCTGGGATCCAGGCCACTGGGCCCATCCTGCTTGGGGCAGAAAAGCACCCACATCTTCTCAACGGGCCCCTGGAGGTCTACGGTCATGGCCAAAAGCTGTTCTTAGTTCACTGGAGGTTTTGTTCAGACCCTCCAAAGCCCCTTTCTGTGTCCCTCCTGCCACTACATCAGACAACCTCACACCACCAGAGAGGGTCTCTCCCAGGGGGCTCTTGCCACTGGGAACACTGCCCCCGCCCTGTGAGTGGCCATCCCACATCTCAGCTTGCTTCCGGAAAGGACAGGTTTTTGCTGAAACATCCAGAACGGCAGGCGCCTTGGGCTTGGTGGGAGCACTGGGCCCATCCAGAAGTCACTGGAAAAGCTGTGTGAACTGATTTCTAGGTCCTTTGTTTCTCTGCCCAAAAAACGGGCATAAAGGCATCAGCTCAGCCTTGGGCTATTGTGAAAAAGACATGAATTTGTGGAGGCGAAGAGGCAGAAATCTGCAGAGAAGGAGGGTCCCTGGTAGGGGCAGACTCTGAAGCAGGACCCGCAGAGGACTTCTTGTTCACATTGTAGAGACAGGCGGACAAGGAGCCCGCAAGGGGCTCGGTGATGGCCTGGTAATAAACACTTGGCGAGGCCGAAGAGGTAATCTCTCCATGGGCTTGCGTGTGCCACTGGATACCTCCCTTGGCATTGCCCAAGATATTTTGGAAGTGGTGGTGAGAGACAAATTGATTTTCATCATCTCCCTCCCCAGCAAAAGGCCAAGAATGCCATCGAGTAGAAAGACTCTGAAATAAAAAGTACCTGGAACCCAGAAGGCAATGCTTCCAGCATCACCATATGCAGGAAGATGGGATTTTAATGAGCTGTGGACAGAAAAATATGGAAAGTCAGTTAAGGTGCCAGGGACAGAAATACTTGAGACAGGGAATGGCTGACGGGGTGATCGGGGAGAGAGATACCAGAAAGGTTGAGAATGGAGATTGTTTTTAACAGAATAAATCACGGCTTGTGGGTGGGGGCGGGGATGAGGGCACCCTGATCAGGGTGGGGGCAGGGGTAGTGGCTGCATGGGACTGAGCAGCGCTGTCTCAGGACCAAGCTCTCCCAGATTCGGGCTCCAGATGGTTCTGTCAACGCAGAGAGCAGCTTGTCCTCGGTTAACCTCATCCTCCTCCATTCCCTGAGGTCTGTGAGAAAGACACAGGAGAGCAAATGCTATACATCTTTGGAAGGCTCAGTTATACCCCCAGGCTAAAGAGAGAAGTCTCAGCTTGCTGGGAGCGTTAATTGTGTCCAATTTAATTCAACATTTATTGAGCACTTCTTGTGTGCAGCACACATAGACGCAGTGTGGGGGTGGGAGAGGGAGTTCAGGAATGAGTAAGACGATGACCTGGTCCTTCAAGGGGTCAGAGCTATGGCCATGACTTCACCATGGACTTTGCTATGAAATACAACAGATCTGAGATGGCTTGGAAGAGAGCCCTTTTCTCCTACTAACATTTAAATATTTGTTCTATTAAAGTAGAGGAAAGAATGAAGAATATGAACCAAAACACACACACACACACACACACACACACACACACACACACACACCTGCCTGTGCACAGGTTTTATGTCCAAAACCTTGTTCAGTCTTAATGGCAAGAAAAACGAAAATTGGGACAGGTTCCCATGTCTCGACTGTCACAGCAAAGGTGGATGTGGCGATCGTTTTCGATGCTTGTGATGGCCTCTATGAGGCTGACATGCACAGCCAGGGAGTGAAAATAAGCACAATCTTTCTGGAAAGTAATTTGACATTTTATATATATCTCAGGCCTTAAAATAGTCATAACCTTTGACTCAGTAATCCCACTTCCAAGAATCTATTCTAAGGAAATAGCCAGATATGGAGTCAAAGGTATTTATCATCACATTATTTATAAAAGTGGGCGATGCAAAACAAACCGAAAGCCCAACAATAAGAAAATAGAAAAATGGATTGTGGCCTGTCAGTATCACGGGTGACTAGGCGGCCTTTTCGTGTGAATTTTGAAGAGTTCTCAGTAAACTATTCATTCCATGTGTTGAGAGAAAAGAAAAATCAAACTGGATAGGATGTGATCCCAATTATATTTTTTAAATAAAAATATTCATTGTTATCTTATGCATATAAAATAAATATTCACTTATTATGTATCTGATGTGGTCGTCATGGAAGGAAATACTAAATAAGGAAACATTTAAAGGTGATTATCTCAAGATGATGGGATTCAGGTGGTTTTGTGTCCGTCTCTATATAGTTCTTGCATTATCTAAATGGTCGTAATGAGCAGATTCTGGCAGAGCAGCTTGCCTCCTGGTGCCCTGTGGGACTCTATGACCCAGCTCACCCAGAGTGCTTTCCTGAGTCTGAGGACTGAGCTGAGGTCCGACCCTTCAGCTAGGGCGGGGGCTCTGTGTCCCCCTGCCTCCCTCTTCACCCAAGCCCAGTTCCCACCTCATCGGGTGCTCCACCTGGTCACCCAGATTCTCCTTTTCTTACATAATGCCTGCATCTGGTGCTTGACTGTTCCTTCGTACCACCGACTTGTCTAGCATCTTCTCCAGAAGGCTAGCATGGATACCCATGGTTTCGATCACGCCCACGGTAACCATCAGCCCCGCATCTGCCATTTGTGAATGCATCCCGCTCCCCCGTCCCTGCTGACAAGGACCCGCATGGCTGCTCAGATGGGCAGCAGACGCCCCGCCCATGGCAGACTGGCCCTGACAGTGCTTCTGGCCCCTTGGACCTCTTGTCCCCACACCATTTTGCCAACTAGGCCGCCTTGCTTTTACCTCCTGAAACATGCCATGTTCTCTCTCACCCCCAGCACTCCTTGCAGTCCCTCCCCCTCGCCCAGTCTCCTCCTCTGCCTGGAAGGCTCCAGGCCTCTTTCCTACTCACTCATTCCCAGGAACACCATTTCAGGTGAAACTGCCTCCCTCCGGTGGCCTTTGCGGGCCCCCATCTCTAGGACAAGTGCCTCTCCCCATGCTCACTTTTCATCCTGTGGTGTTGCATGAAACAGGGTCTCAAGAACAAGCTGCTGCCTGTCCTGGACAGCTTGTTCATGGCAAACCGAGCGGAGATGGAAAGGCCTCTTTCCAGCGTAACCATTCTCCCTCAGAACATACGGAGCTGTTGCAGCACAAAATTCCTTTCAGTGGCTGCAAAATCGGCCATCCTCTGCCTCCCTCTCCATCCCTGGCAGGGCCACCTCACTGCTCCTGAAGACTGTTGGGTGCTCCTAACCACCAACTTTGACAACTGCCACTGTTACCGTTTCTCCCATGGAAGGCACAGAGCCTGGGGAATCTGTCCCCAAGGGTCCAGCTCAGAGCTTGAGCTCAGAGAATTTTTCCAAGAGGCTCAGTAGAAGTCTTGAACCCCTCGGCCAAGGTGCGTTCATCATGCTTGTTGGAGCAGCTCTCGTGCAGGCTGACAGCGGCCCTTCCCCTCGGAATAGACAACAAGTAGCCTCAACTCACCGGCATACTGTGGCCATATGGGGTGGGTGTAGGGCCAGGTGGGCGTGTGGGTAGTTCAGCACATGCGCTTTGGAACATACAGAGTGGGGTGGAATGCCAGGGGTTGGGTGCCTCCTGCCACCTGAAGACACTTTGTGGGACCTTGGTAGGTCACCTTAGGTCTCTAAGCCTCGGTTTTCTCATTCTATAAAATGGACATGATGCAAAGGCACATCCCACTGGACACACATGGAGTGTTCATGGGTATAGCAGGGGTGAGGGAGGCGGGGTTGTGTTTGAGCATGGCTCCCCCCATGGGGGCTGCGGCTGACAGACCTGACACCAGCTTTTCAAGGAAGAGATCTGTGACCACTGAGTGTCCCTGTGATGACAGAACAGTAGTATCGAGCAGTGACACAGGAAGGAAGGCAAATTCCTGCTCCACGGGGGGGGGGGCAGGGGGTGACCCTAATTTCTTATGCCCACTCCCTCCTTCTCAACTGTAGATCCATGTCCATGGGTCCCTCCCCAGAGCAGGACCCGGACAGGGGTCTGGCTGGAATGCAGGAATCTGCCATAACTCTAACCAGGCCATCACTAAGTACTTTATCTTATAATCCCAGCAACACCCTCGTCCACTTGACAGATGGGGAAACTGGGAGTTCAGAGAGGTTACGTGCATTGTTCGGTGTTACCCTGCGAGAAGGTGGTGTCTCGAAACATACATGTGCCTGGCACAGCTGCTTGACGTCTTTTCCAGATTGGGTGGGTGTGGGACAGAGTGAGTGTGATCCTCCAAGTCCCGTTAGCCATGGGAATTATAAAAGAGAAGTGCCACAGAGACTTGGCATTCCCCAGGAGCCCCGCGGTCTGAGGTAGCCAGGAAAGCTAGAGGCGAAGGCTGGTGACAGGCCTTGAAGGATGGCCACACTGTCCCTGCCAGGGAAGTCCAGGCAGAAGTAGCAGTCACAAAAGCTCAGAAGTAGAAGCAAGCTAAGTCAGGATGGCCGAAAGGCCTGGAAAAGCTGTACCAGCTATGGGAAGACTTCTGGGAAAGGTGCCTGGTCTCCCATGTAAGGAGCTGCCCGTCTCAGGGAAGCTGCTGGAATTAGGAGACTGGAACTCAGTCTGCTTCTCCTCGCCAAGTTACCCCCCTCCAAGACCCCTACCCACTGCATCCCTGGAGAAAACTCCCTGCTAAAAGCCTTTCTTGCATTGACTTGCCTATGATTATCTCTATAGGGAAGAGAGGGACTTGCCTCTTGGGATCGCAAGAGAAGTAAAACAGTTAGGCCAAAAGTCCCCACAGAACTGATGCTTCTGAGGAAAAACGATGGCGGTCAGAATACACCTCTCTTTGGCGAGGGCCTCGACCGCCAGGAGCAGTCTCTTTCCCGTGGAACATTCTTCATCTCCAAGACAGTAGAGCCAGCTCAGGGCCCAGGACCACTCGGACAATTGACAAATCTCACCTCTGAGCAAAAGGGTAGACGCAGCATGGGTGACGGCTAGATGAGTCCGAGTGTTCGATTTGACAGACGATAACGGTAACAACACAGCTCTTTCGACTTCTTCTCTTTGTCTTTTGGTATTCTGAAGTTTCCAATTCGTTGTGATTAAAGTTTTGCCCAAGATTGGAGGTACCCCTGGTTCATCAGATCCTAAAACTGGGATGCCAAGTAATTATTTAGGTCAGAATACAGAGACCCTTGAATCTCATGTTATTCAAGGGGATGGCAGGATGAAGAGGCTAGCAGGGAGTGTTTGGAGCGTGGATGGCATGGCTTTGTTGCAGCATGGCTTTGTCGCAGCATGGGTGTGGCAGTGAAACAGGAAAAGATGGGTTCACAAAATGGCAGGTCGGTTGTGGGAGCAGCTGGTGGGGGCCGGCAGAGATAAGTAGAAGGGATAGTTCCTCTGTCGGAGTGATATCTCAGTGACTCAGTCTTCTCCCCGGCTTCCCCCATTCCTTCCTGATACGCCGTTGCCCTCACCCCCATCATCTTCCTCATGATGACTTCCTCTCAGTCCAAGAGCAGGCGGTGGGGATGGGGAGACACCCAGGTCAACCAAGGCCAAGGTGGGAATGGAGTGGGCACGGAGAAGCGCCTCCTTCCTTCTGTTCATACTCCCAGTGGGGGCAGCTCTGCAGGCCCCAGAAGCTGAGTCGTCGGATTGGCAGCCGTGAACGGAGGCTCTGGGGCGTGGGCCCAGTCATGGGGACCCCAGGCAGCAGCACCTCCCAGAGCAGTCAAGGGGACCCCTAGTGCGAGAGACTGCTCCACACAAGTGTTCTCAGTGCAGTTCTGTCCCCAGGAAGCATACAGAGGTCACCACCTGGAGGCACTCGAGCTTGTCAGGACTGGAACGTGGATACTTACGGCCTCAAGCAGGTAGAGGCCAGAGATACGGCCAGATGTCCCACAATGTGCAGGACAGTCCCCACAACAAAGAATTGTCTGGGACAGAATGCCAACAGGGCTGAGAAGGAGAGGCCTTGCTCCCAACAGCAGAGAGACAGGAGGTCCCCACACGTCCTTCCCAGACCCCTGGCCGGCACACTCTGGGTCAGCCTCTCCTCCTCTGGGACAGCTCTGGCAGGGGGCAGTGTGTTCATGAGCTCCTAGGAGTGACCCTTTCCAGCAGAGGAGTAAGAGTGGGCAAAAGACATGAATAGACACTTCCCAAAAGAAGATATACAGGCAGCCAACAGACACAGGAAAAAGTGCTCACTCATCATCAGAGAAATGCAAATCAAAACCACCTAACCCCTGGAAGAATGACCATGATTAAAAAGCACACAACAACAGATGCTGGTGAGGATGTGGAGAAAAAGGAATGCTTCTACACTGCTGGTGGGAATGCAAACTTGTACAACCGCTCTGGAAAACAGTGTGGCGACTTCTGAAAGAACTAGAAATTGACCTTCCGTATGACCCAGCAATTCCCCTATTGGGAATATATCCAGAAGAACTCAAATCATTCTACGAAAAAGATACCTGCACACGTATGTTTGTTGCAACTCTATTCACAATAGCAAAAACATGGAACCAACCATGTTGCCCATTGAAGCTGGACTGGATAAAAAAAATGTGGTACATATACACAATGGAATATTATGCAGCCATAAAGAAGAACAAATATAAAGACTTTGCAGCAGCCTGGATGGATTTGGAGTCGATCATACTCAGTGATTTATCACAGAAACAAAGAACTGAGTTCCGTATGTTCTCACTCATAAGAGGACCTTGAGCAATTGTAATGCTATAGGAAAGTGAATGGTAGTAATGGGAAACTGTTGGGGGCGGGGCGGACGGAGGTTGGCTGTTGTTTGTTGAGGGAAACTGCTAGGGGAGGGAGTGGCATACCTCATCAACAGGGGTACCTGCATGGTCAATGTTTGTATACCTAACCCTGAATTGTACCCCACATCTGTATAATAAAAATTTAAAAAGAAAAAAAAAGTCAACCAAGAATTTTATAACCTGAAAAATTATCCTATGACACCAAAGACACATGCAACAACAACAAAAATAAACAAGTAGGACCTCATCAAAATGAAAAACTTTTGCACATAACAAGACACTATCAAGAAAGTGAAAAGACAATCCATTGGACTGGAGATAATATTTGCAAATTACACATCTGATAAGGGTCTAGTATCCAAACTATACAAAGAACTCTTTAGCTGGATGTGATGTTGGACGCCTATAGTCCCAGCTACTTGCAAGGCTGAGATGGAAGGATCGCCTAAGCCCAGGAGCTGGAGGTTGCAGTGAGCTGTGATTGTGCCATTGCACTCCAGCCTGGGTGACGGAGTGAGACTCCAACTCAAACAAACAAACAAATCTCACAATTCAACAACGAAAAGACAAACAACCCAACTTAAAAATCAGCCAAAGTGCATTGCTGTTGGGAATGTGAAATAGTACAGTTGCTGCAGAAAATAGTATGACAGTTCCTAAAAAAATCAGACAAAGACCATCAGATCCAGCGATTCCATCTCTGAGTATATACCCAAAAGAACTGAAAGCAGGGACTGGAACAGATATCTGTATACCAGTATTCACAATATTATCATTAACAATAGCTGAGAAGTGAAAACAACCCAAATGTCATCAACAGATAAAAATATAAACAAAATGTGGTATATACATAGAATCAAATACTATTCATCCATAAAAATGAATGAATAATACATTTTACAACATGGATGAACCTGGAAAACATTATGCTGAGTGAAAGAAGCCAGATACAAAGGGCCACATATAGTATGATTCCATTTATAAGAAATGTCCAGAATAGGCAAACCCGTAGATTCAGAAAGCACATTGCAGGAGCTGGATGGGTGGAGGAAATAGGGAGTGACTGCTTAATAGGAACAGGGTTTCTGTTTGGGTGAATGAAAATTTTCCAGAACTAGATGGTGGTGATGGTTGCACAGCATTTGTAACGTACTCAATCCACTGTATTACTTTAAAATAGTTTAAATGGTAAATTTTATATGTATTTTACCACAGTTAAAAACCAATTGCACGGAATATGGTGGCTCACGCCTATAATCACAGCATTTTGGGAGGTCAAGGTGGGAGGAGCTCAGGAGTTCAAGACTAGCCTTGGCAACATAGTGAGACCTCATCTCTACAAAAAAATAAAAATATTAGCCGGGCATGGTGGCATATGCCTGTAGTCCCAGCTACTTGGGAGGCTGAGGCGTAAGAATCACTTGAGTTCAGGAGGTCGAGGCTGCGGTGAGTCAAGGTCATGCTACTGCACTCCAGCCCACGTGACAGAGTGAGACCCCAACTCAAAAAAGCAAAACAGGCCAGGCTGGGTGGCTCAGCCTGTAATCCCGCGTGTTGGGAGGCTGAGGTGAGTGAATTGCCTGAGCCCGCGGGTTCGAGACCCGCCTGGGCAACTTGGCGAGACCTCATCTCTACAATAAATCAAAAAATCAGCCGGGCATGGTAGCACATGCCTGTAATTCCTGCTATTCGGAAGACTGAGGCAGAAGGATCGCCGGAGGCCAGCGCAGAGGCTGCGGTGGCCGGGAGCAGCCACTGCACTCCAGTCTGGGCAACAGAGTGAGACTCCAACTCAAAAAAATAAAATAAAAATAAAAAAGCAAAATAACTAATTGCTAATATGAACAGTGCTGCAGTGAACATGAGAGTTCGGGTATCTTTATGAGGTGGTGATTTCATCTCCTTTGAGTGTATACCCAGAAGAGGAATTTCTGAGTCACATGGTCACATGGTAGTACTATTTTTAATTTCTTTAGGAGCCTCCGCACTTTTTCATAATGGCTCTACCAACCTGCATTCTCCCCCACAGTGTATCAGGGTTCCCTTTTCTCCACACCCTTGTCAATGTTTATTATCTCTTATCTTTTTTGCAATAGCCATCCTATGGGTGTAAGGTGATACCTCATAGTAATTTTTTTTTTTTGAGAAAGTAGGATTTATTGAGAAGACCGAAAAGCTCCCTCATAGTGATTTTAATTTGCATTTTCCTTATGAATGAATGGATAAAGTACATGTGTGTGTGCGCACGCACACACACACACACACACACAATGGAATATTATTCAGCCTTAAAAAAAGATCTTGCCATTTGCCACACATGAATGGATCTGAAGGACATTATGCCAAGTGAAATAAGCCAGGCATAAAAAGAAAATATTGCATAATCTTACTTTTATGTGGAATATGTTCAAAAAGAGCTCAAATACACAGAGATAGAGAATGCAAGTAGTTACGGGGGGTGAGGTGGAACTGGGGAGAGGTTGAAGGATACAAACTAGCAGATATATATAGGATAAATGAGTTTAGAGGTCCAAGGTACAACATAAGGACTAAAATTAATAAAATTGTATTGATCCAGCAATCCCACTACAAGGTAGCTACCCAAAAGAACAGAGGTCGTTACATGAAAAAGGCATCTGCACCCACATTTTCATCGCATCACAGTTTCCAATTCCAAAGACATGGAATCAACCTAAATGCCCATCAAC
>CAUYQG010017290.1:0-33960 GCA_963574415.1 Tarsius wallacei
AATTCAAACAGTCATAACATATGTACTGTCATTCTCAACAGTGCTGGTACCACTTCAGATTAGAAAGGATGTAAAATAGCCAGATATGTTTTCTAAAACTAAATGTATCCTTTCTGTTTTATTCTCTGGGCAAAAAAAAAAAAAAATCTCAGTAGTCAATTTCATTTTTAATCTTTAACTATTAAATATATATTTATGCTGCATAATATTCAGGAAAACTCAGCAGATTTCTATAAACTACAGTTGAGTGATTTATTTTCTTTGAATCACCTTTAAACCAATGGATTTATCTGTTTTGTTCATTTTCTATCAAAGTAAAATTGTAATAGCAGCACACAAGTAAAATAGTAATTTTAAAATGCTGTGATACTGGTTTATATGGTTACAGAAATTCCTAGGTTTTATGTGTGGCTACTCTTAGAAACAAAACAGATTTGAGGTAATACACACCATTTGATGTTGCATTTTGCTAAACTCTTCATACTGTACTTCATTATTCTACTGTCTGTTTATGAAAGCATACGTGTCATTCATTTCATTCTTAATGAGTTAGTAAGGCTTTATTTGGTATCATGACAATGGATAGGATTTTTTAGCTTGAGTTTGATTCAGGGACAAGAGTGGCAAGTAAGCTTGTTCTATATTCAATTAGATTTCTCAACCAGTGATAAGGAGCTGTTATGAGCACTTGATCTGTGTATTATGAACTTTATATACAATGTCATACTTATTTTTATTCTCACAAAGTTTTTTTCAGGCTAGTGTTCATAGCTCCTTTTCTTTTCTTTTTTCTTTCTTTCTCTTTTTTTTTTTTAATGAGAAAATTAAGGTTTAGAAAGTCCTAGTAACCTGTGAAATCCCACATAGCTAAAGTATCAAAGCTTGTATTCAAACACTGGGGCCATCCAATCTGTAATATATTCTTAATCAATATGTGCTGCTTCAGAAAATTGATATACATACCTGAGACAAAAAAAAATGTAGCCTCAAAAAAATTTTTCTTTACAAACCCCAGATAAAGAAACTCTGCTCTGCTCTGGATCAAAGAAAAATTAAAGGAGATCTTAAGATTTCTTCTTGGTTGGCCACCACATTTTACTGGGAAAAGAAAGGAAATAGAAAGCTAATAAAGAAAGACTATCTTAGGAATTATCATTGTTTTTTAGCCAGAAAAGAAGTTGTCAAACTTTTTGTCAGGCCATACAATAAATATTTTAACATTCGTGGATGGTGATATGGTGTCTGTTGCAACTCAATTATGCTGTTATAGGCAAAAGTATTTACAGATAAAGGTGTGGCCAACTTTAACCATGGTGACTCCAACTAGCCAATTTGCTGACTCTTAAGGTAGAGTATATAACACACTACATTTTATAGGAGCCAAAGTTTTGTAATCAGAATACAAGAGGAGGTGTAGGAAAAAGCTTATGGTTGTATGTTTGCTCTGCTCTCTATTACAGCTGCTCAGTCATTATGTATTAATATGTTGTATTAAGAATGAAAGCTTCTCAAGAGAGCTGTGTTCCTATCATTAGAGCCCAGATTAGGGCAACTAGGTCTCTACTCCAACAAAGATAAGCATTAGTTATTGGCTATTTGGGAGGTAAGGAGGATGGTGAATTTTGTGGAAAGTAGAGCTTCTCAGGTACTAACAACATAATATTCAGTGCGAGTGCTTGGGAGTGACAAGTTCTTGAAGAAATTAGTCACATAATTGTGAGGTTTATTATTACATTTTGAAAGAAGGATAACATGTGATGTTCAAGTAAAGAATTCCACATAGAGATATAGCAACGTTAGTGGAATTATTAGAAATTAAACTGTGAAATGGTGTTTGACACCAGAGCTTTAAAATGGCTGACATATAGCCAGCACAGAGAGAGAGAGAGAGAGAGAGAGAGAGAGAGAGAGAGAGAGAGAGACTGACTTAATGTAATGTAAGACTTGGAACCTAAAATAGCAAGTTAAGAAAACAAAAACAATTTGTTGTTTTATGTAATGTATATATATTTCAAGTAATTCTTTTTTATTATTTTAAAGATGTGGGGCAGCCGGGCTCGGTGGCTCAGCCTGTAATCCCACGCCTTGGGAGGCTGAGGTGAGTGGATTGCCTGAGCCTGAGGGTCCGAGACCCACCTGGGCAACTTGGCAAGATCTCATCTCTACAATAATCAAAAATTAGCCAGGCATGGTAGCGTGCACCTGTAGTTGCACCTACTTGGAAGGCTGAGGCGGAAGGATCGCTGGAGCCCAGCAGGTCGAGGCTGCAGTGGCCGGGAGCGGCCACTGCACTCCAGTCTGGGCGACAGAGTGAGACTCCAACTCAAAAATAAAAATAAATAAATAAAAAATAAAAATAAAGATGTAGGGTACAATTCAGGTTTAGGTAGATAAGTGATCATTATACAGGTAAAGTTTGGGCTTTACTTTGGTCCCCATTTCACCTGATTAGGTACCCTTACTGATGTTATGTGCTCCCTCCTCCCTCCCCTAGCAGTATCTTGCTATTGCCAAACCCTTTCTTATAGTATTATGATAAATGTTCAAGGTCTGTTTATGGATGAGAGCATATAGTACTCGGTTATTTGTTTCTGTGATTAGATCACTATATGATAGACTCCAAATCCATCCAAGTTGCTGTGAAGTCCATAATTTTGTCCTTCTTTATAGCTGCATAATATTCCATTTTGTATATGTAACACATTTTTAAAATACAGTCCACTTTCAACAGGTAGCATGGTTGGTTTCATGTTTTTGCTATTGTGAGTAGTGCTGCCATAAACCTGTGTGTACAGGTATCATTTTGTAGTATGATTTGAGTTCCTACAAGTATATTCCCAGAAGGATGATTGCTGGGTCATATGGAAGGTCAATTTTTAGATCTCTTAGGAGTCACCACACTGTTTTCCACAGAGGTTGTATTAGTTTAGACTCCCACCAACAGTGTAGAAACATTTTCTTTTCTCTGCATCCTCTCCAGCATCTGTTGTTTTTTGAATTACTGATGATGGCCATCCTGACAGGAGACAGGTAGTATCTCAGTATGGTTTTAATTTGCATTTCTTTGATGATTAGTGAGGCTGAACATTTTTTAATGTATCTGTTGGCTGCTCCTATGAGAGTAATTCATTTTGAATGAAGCACTTTAGGAAAAAAATGTGTACACTTGGTCTTTTCCACCTCAAAATGTAGGTCAAGTATAAAGTATTTGGAGGTGGGAGAGAAGGAGAGAAGGGATTGTTGTTGCATTAAATTTACACATGAAAGGATGTTTATGTGACAAAACAACTATACAGTGGCAGTCTCTTGTTTCTTCTCATAACTTTATCTTGACTCTCCATTTCTGTGGTCTTGCTCTCTTTTATCCAATCAGACTTCCATATAAAGTATCAATTAAGTGCTGGTCAAATGGCTGTGAACATCTTATAGATATCTCACTACACTGAATTAGTCACCATCAAAGTTAGAAATATTGCTAAGGCATCTTCTATATTATACGAACCCATAATGCAGTCATCTCTAATGCCTGTTTGGTTTGACATTTCAATAAATACGAATATTCAGAAGTATTCTTTTTTAGTGGGAGTTTTAACAACATACAGATATTTCCATTTCACCTAAAGGAAAAAAATATGATATATAATATTGAAAATAGAGCTTAATCGAACCCATCAGATGATGATGAAGAAACAACACTATATTTCAGATAACATAACTGCATGCTTTGTACCAGCCTTTTCCCCTCAGCACCCCATGAATTTCTTCTACGGCCTTTCTCCTCTTTGTAAGTCAGTGGGAGCTCTAAGCTTAGAAAAGTCACCCAGAGTACAGAGGTGCACAAGGACAAGTCTATTTGACTTTCTGCCCTCACAGTGATCATGGAGTGGACAAATTAACAAGCAGAAGGGGGGAAAAAATCCTAACTTTAGTCCAAATGCAAAACAAGCATTTTTCTTTCTTTCTTGAAGTTCAATGTTGTTTCCCCCCCCACCCCCCATTTTGTGTTTTTACCTTTGCCCTTCCTGTTTCCAACAGTGGTTAGAAATACTTAAAACTCTTCAGAAAGTATGCTCTGTTGATATTTTGTTGATATTTCTAACAGGGACTGGAGCAGAAAATATGACTTATGTACTGCTGCCCCTTTGATGCGCTATCACTAAAGCTGGGAGTGCAAAGTGTGAATGTGTCAGGCTTGCATTAGCTCTCTGGGGATTGCCAAGACCAAAGAGTTGTTGATGGGGTTTTCAAAAGATGAATAACCAAGCAGACTTCTTTAGTGTGCATTAGCACTGATAATTAGCAGAGGTCATTACCCATGCTTTTCTTAAAGCAGATATATTTAATGTTTCCATTTATTCATATATAATTTTCAACAAGCATCATTAATAAAATATTTTGAATCCTTAAATAGCAAAGATATTTTATAAATCCTTACCATAATGGCCTATTACTACATTTTAATAAGCTCTTAGTATTTGCTAAATATGCAGTTGCTATCTAATTAAAATAAATGTGAATGCCAATTCAAGACATTAATTTAATATATTACTACTTTGGCTAGTTAATATCATTCTCTCTCATGCTTTCTAATGGATAAATACAAAATTTAATTACTGTATATTAAAATTTTCTGGGCAACTTGCTTTTCTTGCACTATTGGATTTACTTTCTCTTTTAATCTTCTTTGACTTTCTTGGACCTATCTCAGTTTGCCTGGTAGCTTTGGAACACATGAGCCCAGGCTATGTTCCTTGGCTCTACAGTCAAGGAAAATACCTGGCACATAATGAGCTGATAGATGGATTTTTACAGTGACCAACTAAATTTATTGTCATTCATTAGATGTTAATTGAATACTGTTCACATGTTAGAAACTATGATAAACATTTTGAGGATAGAGAAAGAGACCTGAGAGGGACCAATCAACTGTTTTGATTTGCTCAGAACTCAGGGGTGCATGGATATAGAACTTTTAGTGCTATAACTGGGAAAAACCCAGGCAAATTGGGACAGGTTTTTTACTCTGAAGTCCTGTTGTTAGGAAGCTTACCTCAAGAAGAAAAAGACAATATATGAATTAAAAGAACATGTCATAATAACAAATTTTATAAGCTGATATATAACCAGGAATTGCAAACAGCTATATATTTCTTCTGAAAAAGTGGCCAGAGTAGATAATGCTACAGTAATTTTTGTTAACATTAACAATAATAACAATAATTTTGACTTCATATTGTTTTAATGCAAAACTTTGCAGAACATACAATAATTATGGTACTTTCCTGAGAATTTCAAAATGCTGAATAGCTGAAAAATTTACACTAAGTTCTTCTTATCTGTATTTTCTTGGTGTAGAAAATTATAAACATTAAGATAATTTGAGCTACATCTTTACCACCTGGTACTTTATGTTTTTAAAAGTAGGTTCTTATTTAATCCTTCCACTGCAACTGTACATCATACAAGAATTAATTTATTCAACAATGCCAGGAAGTGGGCCCTATTTTTATTTTCATTTTACATTGAGGAAAGCTGAGGTTTAGGAAAGTTATGTAACTTGTCCAAGATCAAAAGTGTAAAGCATAGCCAAGATTTGACCTTGACTAGTCTACCTTCAAAGTCCAAGTCCTTAACTGAAATGTTACTGCTTCCTTGAAGCAGTACTTGATTTGGTGTTACAGTAATTATTATCAAATTTAATTGGAACCTAATAATCAACAGGGTCACCTGACCCTGATAGCTAGCACAGCAAGGTAGTTACAGACTTGAACTAGCTTTCCCAATATTCAGCCTGAGTTTCTATTATACCATAGTATCTCTTGAAAACAGAGTTTACTTTTTAAAATACCAAACATATTAGTTCATATAAGAGCATATTATTTATTTACCAAATTATAAACAACGTAGTGTTGGGGAATCAAGGGGACTTTGGAAATGATCACTTTTCACATTTATAATCTAGCATGGGAGAAAGTGTTTATTTTGATTTGTTTTATTTTGAATTCATCATTGTTTGAAAGTTGCAGTAGGTAGACATAAGTAAGCTTCAGTTAAACAAAGAAATAAACAAATAAAATGTTTGCACCCTGGTTGAAGCAGATAAGCAAGGTTTAGACCTCTAATGTTTGATGTCCCTGTCCCTTTTAACATCCAGAAGGTAGAGTGACCTAGAGTTTTTTTACCGGTTTGGCTTAGGAATCCTCCCAATAAATCTTAGGGCCACAACATCTTTGGTCACATCTGAGTGAAATAATGGAGATAGCAGTCACATAGATTTGGTGGGATTTGATTTAGGACTTGAAGCATAAGTAATAGTTCATTGATACTATAAAGGACAGTATTTTATTGTGTGTGGATGGTCAGCAATTAAAGCTATTGAACAGAATCAGGACAGGTGCATTGAGTAATCATAACAGATAAGGTGGTGTGAGATTATAAAAGACTTGCACCTGACATCATTTCTTATGGATTTCTTGCAAGAGACTAGAGTAGCTAACAACAGTAAATCAGAGGAAGAAAGATAGATTAGTCCTCAAAACAGGCACAGCACATGTGGAAGTTTGTTTCCAAAGAGACATAAACGACCACATTTCAAGTCTTTTCTTTACTCTGGATACTTGACCCAGACAGGACCCTTGAACTATGAGGGAAAAATATAAGAGAACTGAAAGAGATTTCATTTTTTTATCTTACAGAATTCTGTATATCCATTCAAACTAGTAAGTATAACTAGGTGAGAATCCACTTAAATGTATAAAAAGACAAAATAATATAAAATCTTTATAAATGACATGGCATTTGGTGGTATTTTCAGACCTCTGCAGGTTGTCAGAAGTAGGTGATGTTTTGCTAAAGATATTTGTATTATGACTACAACTTTAAGTAATGAGTTCCCCATTAAAGATTCTAAAATGAATTCAATATATGCCATTCAAATTCCAATGTCATGATCCAATCACATCTATTAGAATAGGTGACACCAAGGTTTTTAGAAAGATACAATTATTTTTTATTGAGTTGCAGTTCTTAACATTAAAAAGATTAAGATTAAACAGAAAATATTTAAAAGAATTAAACCTGGAATATTAATAATTGAATGTCAGAATATTTTTTATATTTATTGACTTGAGAATTTAGTCCATCAGTGTAAATCTTACAATTCCATTTTTAATAGTATTGAGTAATCTAGATTTTCAATTTTATGTTGAAGTCTGACAATGTTTATATACACTAATGCATTATTTAAGAGAATATATTATTTTATTTCCTAAATTTATAAAATTTACTCCAGTTCTTGAAATGGTATATTTTCAATTAGATAATGCAACTATTTAGTAACAAAAGAGAATACAACCATTCTATTAAGTCAGTTTGAAATGTTGAGATGTATATTAAGTAATTTTGTAAATTAAACAAACATTTATCAAGGCCCCTTAAAAGTTATTAACATTTACGAGACTTACTAATAAAAAGTAAAAACAAAAAAAACTCTAGGCTTTTTAAATGTGCCATTTTAACAAATTTAATACTGGAAAATTAAATTAAAGTATTTATGAACAGAAAGCCACCACTGAGATTATCAAAACTCACATTGACATTAGGAAGGTGAACTAAATTCTCTGTAAATACACATATTTAAAAATAATAAAGGAATTTTTGTGACTAAGGACAATAAAAAAACCAAGGCAGAGTTGAGTGTTTATAGGCTGCAGATGTCTCTCTGTGCATGTTGATTTCTTTAGTGTCCTATTCTTTGAACAACTAGGAACTGAAATTACAAGGGGAGTCAGGGTGATAGCTGCTTGGAAGAAGTTTTCATGGCTTAATGAACCACTTCACGTCCTGCATAGCAAATGCCATTGTCTATCTTTCATAATTCTCTTGCCACCTCTAAAAACATAGTGATTGAGATATTTCACGCTATCATTAACAAGTGGATGGTGATTCCAGCCTTAATTTCATTTGATTGAAAAGTTATGGCAATCGTGATTGAAAGTAAGTGTGGGCCATACAGCTAACACTACATTAACATTCAGTCTCAGTTTAGGAGTGGAGTGGGAGAGAGGGAATGGTGTCTGCCTGCTCACACTGAAATCATTCATTACTCAAGTCTGCCAGGGGAGTAGCAGTTCTAGAATACTGTGAATGATTGAAGAATCTCCTATCATCTTGGAAAAGGTTGATAAAGAAGATATTTGGGGCTGATTTTATTAAGAAGCTGTGTAGCCCACATGGCTTATTGTATAATTTGACAATCAAATTTGAATGCTATTTTGTTTCCTAAGTAGTTTGGTCCCCTCTGGAGGCAAACAAACCCTACATACCTTCAGCTACCACAGAGGCAAAAGTACTCATTTGTGAGAACAACATCAAGGCAACTGCTGGGGGTTTTCTTGAAAATGAAACATTTGTGGTCAGTTGACATTGCAGAAGGGTGGGTTGAGTAAACTGTATCAAGAGAGGTGTTTGCTGACAGTTTGACAAAAAGGACATGTTGTGTTTGCTTTACCAGAGGTGCTGTAGCACCACTCCTAATGAGACCTTGGGGTATTGCATAGCAATCCATTCACAGCTTTCAGAGTGATGAATGCAGTCTTAGCAGATGCCTTGCAGAGAGGGTTAGAAGAGAATAGATTCCATATATGTCTGTCATTTTCCCCTCAGATTGGGCGAGACAGATGATTAGAGAAAGAAGGATCTGAGTAGTTTAATAAAACCCTTTTGTTTTAGCTGTTAATGCAAAGTCCTTCAGAAGCTCTTGAAAAACGAAAAGCAATTTAATTATTTATGTGCATATATAATATGTATATTATATATATGATACATACACACACTCACACATAGCAAAATATTTATTTGTATTTCCCAAGTATAAATCTTTCATTAACTTCTTGCCTGCAATTCCAGTTGAATGGATATACTGCTGTATCTTCATCCAACAGGGGCTCCTAACTACAAACTTTTGATATCAGTAGATGGTTCTGTTGATCCAAAAAAAGGAAACGAAAACAATGGAGATCTAAACTATTTTTAACCTGTAAGGTTTGCTAAAACTTTTTTTTAAGGGGGGATTATTATTTCAACTTATTCATTTCAAAATTGTAATGGATATCTGAAAGAGATTTTATTCTACAAATACTTGCTTAAAGACTTTTACTCCATCTACCATATTTTTATTTGAATCAGATTCATATCAAAATACAGTTAAAATCATTTTCATACATGTCTAGTATTTAATATAGTAAAAATACAGCTAAATATGCATGTGTCATACTTACATATGTATGGAGGTATCTGCTAACAAAAGAATAAAACATGCAGAGAAACACTGGTGAAGTAAAAAAATTAAAAAATCATTAGTTTTGTTCAATATTTCCATATTGAAACTTTAGAGTGTTTAACACCTTATGACATTTCTTAAATAGTTAACAACCAGAACTTATAAAGAGAACTATGAAGAGCTGATATATTGTAAATACACTGAAATTTGGGGAACCAGCTCCTAAACAATTTTTATATCATTAAATATATTTGTATCAAATATATTATTTATATATAAAAATGTATTAAAAATATTTAGTTCTATCAAAATCAGAACGAATATTTTCAAATATTTATAAAGAATAACTATTAGGCTAGTCTTATATTCTTAATGTATAGCAAATTTTGTAAATAAAACAAACACTTACCAAGGCCCCTTAAAAGTTATTAACATTTGCAAGACTTACTAATAAAAAATAAAAACAAAAAACACTAGGCTTTAAGTGTACAATTTTTTTTTGAGTTGGGGGTCTCACTCTGTCACCCAGGCTGGAGTGCAGTGGCATGCTCCTGGCCACCACAGCCTGAACCTGTGGGGCTCAGGTGATCCTTCCGCCTCAGCCTTCCAAGCAGCCAGAACTACAGGTGTGTGCTACCCCACTCAGCTAATTTTTTGGTTTGTTGTAGGGATGAGGTCACACCAAGTTGCCCAGGCTGGTCTCGAAACTCTGAGCTCAGGCAATCCTCTCACCTCGGCCTCCCAAAGTGCTGGGATTACAGGCTTGGGCCACCACACCCGGCCTAAGTGTACAATTTAAACAAATGTAATATTGAATAATTAAAGTATTTAATTTATTCTCTATAAATGAAAGTGTAGAAATTCTTCGTAAATGAAAGTGAAGAAATAACATATAGCTTGTTTAAAGAAAAATAAAAAGATCAACTAATAACTCCCATGGTTATAAAAACTTTAGGAACCATACAATTTACAGCAGTGGCTCTCAAACTTTAGAATGAGCCAGGAGGGTGGCTCAGCCTGTAATCCCAGCACTTTGGTAGCCCAAGACAAGAGAATTGCCTCAGCCTGGGGGTTCGAGAGTAGCCTGGGCAACTTGGTGAGACCTCGTCTCTACAATAAATCACAAAAACTAGCCAGACATGGTGGCACACATCTGTCGTTTCAGCTACTTGGAAGGCTGTGGTGGAAGGATCCCAGCTTGAGCCCAGCAGGTGGAGGCTGCGGTGGTCATGAGCATGCCACTGCACCCCAGCCTGGATGACATAGAGTGAGACTCCAACAACAAAAACAAAACAAAACAAAACTTTAGAATGCACCGGAATCACCTAGAAAGTTTTAAAAAACAGGATTCTAGGCCCCAAGCCCAGAGTTTCTGATATGACATTTAAAGAAATTTCCAGATGATAGTAATTTTGCTGTCTGGGGACTAACAATAAGAACCACAAGTTTATACGACCGATTTAATCCACATGCAAATCTGCAATTGCTAGTGAGAGCACAAAATGTGAAACAATAAGGTAAGTTAATCATAAAGAGAGAAAGAGGATGTTCCTTCCTCTGAAAAAAAATGGTGATTTTTTTTACCATTGGTTTCTTTGTCTTTGAATTTGCCCAGGAAGCCAAAGAGGAACCAGAAGAGTGAAGGAGGAAGCATGAATAGGCAATTTAATTATACCATAGCCATTTGAACTTGATCACTCACTCAAGAGATTTCCAATTCTCCTTCAGCCTTCTTATATCTTGAGACATCTTTTTATTCCCTTTCTACAACATACTGAAGTACTTACTACCTTATGGTACTTTTATATTGCTATCTTAGTTTATCCTTTATAATTTTGTATATTTTTCTATCACTACTCTACAACAGAATAAGCTTTATGTTGTAGTGATATAACTTCTTGCAAAAGCTCTGCTTTATTTATACAAACATTATTTGTCTAGACTTCTTCAGATTTTCCTGGACCTCTAAACTGTTTCTATTACAAATGTATATAGACCTTAAGGGTTGTGGCTTTTTCTGATCCATATATCTGGGACATCCTGGAACTTCCCCCAGATACTTTTACTCTATTGGCTTGGCTGTTCTTGAGGCTTCATTGCACAGATCATCACCAGTAGTAATCACGCATGGTTGACAAGAATGTGCTTTCATGTGGCAACACAACAGGTACCTGATCTGCTACCAGGGAGAGAGGGGGCCAGCTAGAAGCCCAAACTTCACCTGTGTGTGGCTTATGTATATAGCAAATCCTCACCTGTACCCCACAACTCTAAAATATAAATTTTAAAAAAACACACACAAAAAGCGCATAAGCTTTCATACCTGGTCCACAAGCCAATTTAAATGTGTTTAAGTGAAGAGCAAGATCTGCTCTTTGTGTTTGTTCTTCAATCACACCTGAGCTTAAACCCTCTTGTGACAATAGACTGATTTTTCTGGAAACTGCACTCCTAATCTAGTTCTCACAACATCTCACAACAATCATGAAGAGGAAACTAAACACATCAAGGAAATGTGAATCCCCATATCCATGTCATCATATTTATATAATCGCTTTATTAAAAAATGATCACCTCATTTCCATGCCCACTTCCCCTCTTTTTGGCAGCAAGTTGATTTGCACACACTAGCTAGTGGCTTATGTGTAGCTTTTGGAGCATCCCCTTACCTCTTAGAAACTTAGTTTTCCTCCATGGGTGAATCTGAGGACACCTGCCAATGGTTTCAGCTTTCAAATGGGAAGGCTCTGTGGTAACAAGTAAAAGCCGTTACATTGATGGTCAGAGTTTAACAAATCATCTGGTGTGAAGTCAGAGTTTTTTGTTCTTTTTTCTACACAAAGATTCATACAGTAGATACAAATCTTGGTATAAAAGCAATGCACAGAAAAGAAAATTCCAGCTTATAAAGAAGTTTTTTTAGTTTTACTTTATGGAATGTCTCACTGGCCTCTTTTAAAATAGTTCGTAAGCCAGTTTGAGAACATCAGAAAAGATGCTAAGCTCATTATTGGCCTTAACACATTTTGTACCTGGCAAGAAAACAAAATGGTGTTATTGTTTTTGAATCAGAAAATTTTCAGCAAGAATGCCCCCAGACTTCCTCCCCAAATACCCATTTTTTAAAATTCTGAAAAATGGTCAAGTACATGTTATGTTGTGGGAGCTGTCTGTTTTCCTGTGTTGTCTCTTGTTGCTTTGGTCTTTTGATGCAGGGACAGCCTCAGTGGCCATAGTCCCTTAATGGAAGCAAACTGGTATTTTGAGAGAACCAACATTTTCATCATTGAATCTATTTAGGGAGCCTTCACAGAGTCATTGTTCCTCTAATCTCTTACTGATTTTCAATGCAAATACTGCCAGCCTTGCTCATGGCCACAGGTTTTAGTTATGCACTTGACTGAAAACCATGTCAATGCAAATTCAGAGGATAAACCAGCATGCAAATCTCCAAGACTTCAGCAAGTTATAATTCAGTCACAGTAGTAGCAAAACAAGATAACAATTATGCAAGGAATCAGCTGAAAGGTTATTTTTAATTTAAAATTTTTCCATCTTTACAGCTGGGAAAAATGAAACCCTGCCTATTCTTTCTTGTTAAACCCAACCCATAGAAACCAAAAGCCATATGGTATGTTATCATAACCATGTTCCAATACGGGGCATGAGCATGCATGCATGTGCACGCGCACGCACGCACACACACACACACACACACACACACACACACACAAACTGCTTAAAGAAGACTAGAGAAATTTCTGATGCGGTTAAATTGTATTTTCTTCCAGTGTTCATCACTAATCTTTCAGAGACCAACACATAATTAGCATTCATTAAAAGCTTTATATTTGAATCAGTCTTGGGTACTTTCTTTCTTAATTTCTGAACTCTTCTTTCTGGTTTCACAATTCTCCTCCATCTTACTGTCATTGGGGTATCTTTTGCTGAGATGGACACAGAAAGTGACTTCACTTTCTATCATGGTATGAAGATTCATATTGTGTTCAGAGAAAGTCAACTCTAATTTATGACTGGTAGAGTTATTTAAAGTCTAGAGAAATTAAAGTCTACTTATAGTGTACTATCTCTGAGAAGACACCATCTGCTCATGAAACCCTGTATTTCTCCTGAGTCAGGGGCAGACAATGCATGATCCTAGTATTTTCAGAAGCCAAGAAAAACAAGCACAATTTAGGAAGGAAGGCGGAGAAGCTGTGTTGTCACGTTTAGCAATGGCTAGAATTGACAAAAGCAAATAGCACACTTGAGAACTCCAGGTCAGTCTGGTCTGGGTTAGAATTCAGGATCTCCCCTAATCTGCTAGGCAAACTGGAAAAGTTACTGAGCTTTCTGGCTCTAAAATGTCCATTCATAATTGTCAACTCATTGCTTCTCAGAGTGTGGCCTATGGGCCAGTAGAATTGACATCAGTCAGGAGCTTGTTGGAGAATTGTGCAAACTTACTCCCCCTCCAAAATATTGAATCAAAACCTGCCTAATGGCAAAGGTCCAGTGATCTGAATGAATGTTAAAAATTGACAATAACTGGAATACCATACAATAGGTCTTCTATAAGTGATAACTTCATTCACTCAGAGTGCCTACTGTCTCCATGATGCTGTGGGAGGCTCAGTGGATATAAGAAAAAACAGAAACTAACACTAGCCTTGACTCCCATAGTAGGAGAAACAGACTTGAATCTCACAAGTGAAAAGCTAATTACAAATTGAAATGGGTGCTCAGAGAGTCTTGAACGAGGCCTTATCACCATAAGGAATTTTACTTGCGCAGGGATGTGAAAGAAGATGGATTATTATTATGTTTAAAGTTTGTCCATAGCTGTGTTAAAGAGACACAATGTCATTTTTTTCTTTCCCAGACCATTTTAGTCTTAACTTCTTATGTGTTAACCAGTCTTGAACTTCTAAATATATGTTCGATCCCCTTAGGATTATACGTTCTCTTTTTCTTCCTTGACATCCAATCCTGGGCTCCAAGCAACTATATGGCCTGCATTAACATAGCAGACATAAATTCCTCACTTTCTTCCTCAGTGGGAGTTCTCTCAAAAAGAATTTTTAGCCTGGTGGGTGAGATGTATCTCTTTACTAGTCCAGACAGCAACTAGAGCATCCACTGCAGCTCGTTGGATCAGAAAAGGTCAAGTTCTCTCTTTGGACATGTAATATTACAGTCATTATTTTCCCTTGGTTTCTCCTTTAAGTATTATTCTTAGACTCCACTGAGTCCTATGATTGCAGTTCCCAAGTTACCACATTAAGAGTAATAGCACAGCCAGACAAAATAGTGGTCACCCTGAGTGACCAAACCTCCAGAATAAGAAAATAGAAAAAAAAAAAAAAAAGAAGAGGCCCCAAACCATTTCCACCCACCAACTCTTGATATTTGGATGCAGAGGTGGTCAGCATTGAAACAAGGGCAAGCACTCATGAACTCTAATTACCATACCACAGAATATACCTCCCAGAAATATTTCAGCATTACCATTAACTCATGCTATAACCTTATTTCACTGATGTTTCTTCATCTTGCTCAGTAAGGCAACCTTTAAATCTGACCATATTACTCTTCACTGCTTGAAGTGTTTCAAACCACAAAGTTCAATTTCCTACAAGTTCCTTCATCTCCCATGGTGTTTTCACCTTGAACCGTATCCACCCACCATATCAAAGACTTAGAGATTTCCAAATATGCCTTTTTCTTTCATGTATCTTTTGTCATTCTCATTCAAGAGGGGTCAACATTGTGAACATTGTGCCCCAAAGGTGGTGGGGAGCAGGCCACCTGAGACCCAATCCCCACCACTACACACTATGTCTATGGAATGAATATGCATATCTACCCACTGAATCTAAAATTTAGAAAAAACATAAATAATAATGAAGAATAGAGAGACTTCTGATGAGGTTAAATTGCTACATTTTCTTCCAGTATTCATTAGTAATCTTTCAGAGACTAATGCATAATTACCATCCATTCAAAGCTCTATATTTGGAGGTAGTCAGCCCTGGGTACTTTTCTCCTTCATGAGTTCTTATCTCTGGTCTCACAATTTATCTTCCTTTTTACTTCTAGGTGTCTTCACAGAGGTACCTTTTGCTGAGATGGATACAGAAGGTGACTTTTATTGTTTTGTTTTGAAAATTCTTTTTTTTTTTCAATTTGGTGAGTTCTTACCTA
The DNA here is from genome assembly GCA_963574415.1 of Tarsius wallacei. Lineage (NCBI taxonomy): Eukaryota > Metazoa > Chordata > Mammalia > Primates > Tarsiidae > Tarsius > Tarsius wallacei. The sequence continues at coordinate 15,485 of CAUYQG010017290.1, forward strand.
AGTCCCTTAGTAGAACTAAGCAATGAAAAATTCCCAATTGTATATTTTATTGCATCGCATTATTGTTTGCACAAAATATTTCTGCTTTTGCATTTATTTTTAAATGTTATTGTTATCTCAAGAGCAGAAACTCTGCCTTTTTAATTATGTATTTCTAGAGTCTAATACAGCATCTGAAGTGTAGCATACTCTTAGAGAAAATGTATTTAAAACAAAGTCAGGCAGAAAAAAATTGTGTATGTTTTTATAAATAAATGAATGTATGTGCAGGGATTGTAGACTGCTTCCATCCGTAATTGAAAACAGGCAAAATTAAGTGCCATATCTGCACACATTGCTTGTTTTGTAATCAATGCTGAAATATTTATTAAACCAACAAAAAGAACATGCAGAGGGGTATATAAAGGCAGTTCTCCCTCTTATTTCCTGAGTACTGAATATGCATCATTTTCTTACAATAACCCATCAAGAGTATGCAGACAATTTTCAAATCAAATGTCATGTCAGAGAAATATTTTTTATTAGTAGAACAACTTCCATGCTTCCCAGAGAAATTTGTAAATACTATCTTGTCAACTGTACTAAGGAAGACAGGTAGAAAACATTACACTTACACCCCAGATGAGAGAGGCCAAGGGAGGAGTGTGTGTGAGCATGTGCATGTGCAAGTGTGTGTGTGTGTGTGTGTGTGTTGAGTAAAAATCAGCCTTCTTTTGCTAGTGCCTCCTCAGTCTGTCTCCCTCAGCTCTATGCCAATAAATAAAGCTCAGCACGGACAAGAAAATTGGGCCATTATCTGAATCAATCATTTAATTGACTCTCCTACCAGTTTTTTACACACTGTGTTCACTCTGTGCAATGCTAGAAACTGGTCTACAGTAAATTTCTCTCTGTCATCTTCAAATCTTGTGTCAGTCTCTCTCTTTCTCAGTCATGGCTTTCTACAGTATCTTCTTTCTGCAGATTAGAGAAAAAAAAACACTAAAAAGTATAGAGTATGCTCTGAGAGAGTTCACCATTTGATGGAATGCCAGAATCTGTTCTGTTTCTGTTGCCTGTGTAGACATGACAACACCCAGTCTAAACTGCACAGGGGAAATACAAGAGGCGATATGGTCTATGCGATTTGAGGAAAGCTTCAAGGAACAGTCTTCCCTATGCTCTTAAACCCTTCAGTAGTAAAACTGTGTTTAGTTTATCCCATCTCTTTCCTTGTTACCCTTCCAGGAACTCCAGTTATGCTGTGGGTCTCTTTTTCTCTCACTCACACAGTTCTCGTTCCTATATCAGCTCATCTTCTTTCTTCTGTTTAAACTACACTGCACATTGTGCCTTACCCATGTACTCAAGCTTCATCCAACCTTTATGATCCACCTCTCCTCACAATAAATGTGTTTTCCGGTGATTCCTTTCTATCTCTGAACTCCTAGTAAATATTACAAAGTTTAGCATATAATTGCATAGAGATTATAGTGTTCTCTATCAGTTCCATGTGTGCACATCATATTTCCCCAAGGATAATCTAAGTTTCTGGGCTTATATAAATATTATATCCTAAATTAGTTTGTACCTTCCAAAGGCTAAAGAAGAATGGGGTCTCAATTAAAAGCTCTTGCTTAAAATTTGGACTTAAAGTATATTCATGTATTTTTCTTTTGTCTACACCAAACGCACAAGTCTTTGCGTATCTTCATGCCGTTCCCTATGCCTGAAGCTTCTTCTTCCCACTCTCGAACTTACAAACTCTTACTCCTCCCTCAGGACCCAGGGCATGGAAATATTACTTCAGGGTCATTTTCAGAATTGATTTATTTTACTCTCATGTTCCTATGAACTCCATTTTAATAGTGATTACATTTCCTTATCATTTTAAGATGTATACAATTTTCAGTCAATACTATCTGTGGTAAATTGAAAAATAGTTCCCAAAAGATATTTATCAACTAATTCCTGAAAGTTGTGAATGGTGCTGTATATAACAAAAAAAAAAAAAAAGGAAAAGGAGTCTTCTTTGCAGGTCTGATTAAATTAAGGATTTTGAGATGAGGAGATTATCTTGTTTTATCCAGGTGAGCTTTAAATGCCTCACTTGTATTGTTTTAAAAGGGAAACAGAAGGAGATTTGATACCAACACAAAGAAAAAGGTGACATATAAACAGAGCAGAAATTTGGAGATACTGGCTTTGAAGATTGTATCATGAAGAGACAAACCAAATGGCAGCAGCCAGTAAAAATTGAAAGAGAAGAGAAAAGGTCATCATTTCCTAGAGTCTCCAGAGAGAGCACAGCCTGATACCTTGATACTGGTTTCAGACTTCTGGCCTCCAGATCTATGAGAAAAGATATTTTGTTGCTGAGATCTCCCTTGTTTGTGGCATTGTGTGACAGAGCCATAGGAAACGAATTCACTGTCTCTCAAAGCACTCAATCGATTTCTTTTCCCTATCTCCTGTCTTTCAAATTGTATCTCCCATATAGCAATACATTTAGAAATTCTTATTGAGTCCTCCCCCTCCAGGTGCAATGCATCATGCTAGATGCTTGGAGGTTTTGTCGTAGTAAGCATTTTAAAGGCCATCTTTGGTCTGATGACTATTGTATCTATATCTGAACTAAAGTTTTTTCCTGAAATCCACATTTGAATCTCCAACTGCTTCTTCATTTGACTTCTCTGCTTATATTTCAAAACAATGTCTCAAACTTCAATGGCTCAAATACCACTCTTGATACACTCGCTGCAGTTGTATTCTCTGGAGACCACACTTCTCTCTAAATTGCCCCATCACTAACCAAATGTACAAACCCAAAATCTCTTTCTCACATTCAACCCAGCTCAACAAATCCTCTTGACACTGTCACAAAGTCACACCATGTATTTGTCTATTTCTCTCCATCATCACTGCCATCTCCTACTTCCACAAACTTGAGTACTACCAAAGCAGTTACTGTGCTTCTTCAGCAATCTCTATAATTTTTTCTGCATTTGTTTTCTAGAATGCTGTGTTCAAAAAGTAAACCAGAGCTGGGCATAGGTGGTGCATACCTGCAAGCACAGCTACTTGGGAGGCTGAGGCTAGAGAAGTGTAGGAGGCCAAGAGTTTGGGCAAAATAATGAGACCATAGCTTTTAAAATATTTTTTGAAAATTAAAAGAAAAGTAAATCAGTAGGTCTTCTACCTAAAAATATGCAAGTGTTTTAAAACTGCATTTCAAACAAAACTTCAAATTCTTATGCCATCTCATGAAACCTGTGTCTCAGACTTCATTCTCTACCACTTTCTACTGTGTTTATTATGCTCCTATATGGTGGTTTTATTTTAATAAGTCAAATTCCTTTTTCAAAAAAATTTATTTTATTATAGAGATATGTGGTACAAGTCAGGATTAGGTACATTAATAGTCTACATGCAGTTGAAGTTTGAGCCTCCAACTGGTCCCCACTTCTCCTAGTTTGGGAACAGGTACCCTTTGTGTTGTTCCATGACCTCCTCCATCTTCTGGCAGCGCACAGCAACTACTGATCCCTCCCTTGTACTACTGCGATTAATGTTCAGGTCCCATCTATGAGTGAGAACATGTGATATTCAGTTCTTTGTTTCTGTGATCGATCACTGAGTAAGATGATCTCCAACTCCATCCAATTTATTGTGAAGTCCAAGATTTTGTCCTTCTCTATGGCTGTGTAATACTCTATCATGCATATGTACCACATTTTCTTCTCATTCTCTGACTGAAAGGTCATTTCTTCATACTTAGATGTGACTTCTTTTTGTCATTTAAAGTTTCATATTAAATTACCCAATTCCTCTCTGCCACAACAGTCAACTATAATATTTTGTGCAATAATGTGTACATATGTTTGCACATTATCTATTACCCCTCACTAATATATAAGCTTCATAAGGGCAGGAAGACCCTATCTGTCTTATTTGTCTTTATCTCCAAGGTATAACTCAGTGTTTGAAACAATAATTTCTCAATAAACAGCTGTTGAAAGAATGAATTTCAAAAATGAACTAGCTAGTCAGTGAACAACACCCAACCAATTAATGATCTACACATTCTAACACAGAAAGTGTTCCCTGGTATCACAAGCCTGCATTACAACATGTACACATACAAATAAGTTAAGACAGTGTTTCTCGGCATCAGTTCACTACAGAAGAATTGTTCAAACAATAGCTCAAAGAAAGGGAGGATGTTTATATTTCAGGAAGTACTATCTCCTCATTTCTGCACATCTCTAATTTCAGGTTACATTGGTATCTCTGGTCCATTCTCTGATGTTCAGAGATTCCTCACATTGCTGTTGGTAGACCTTCCACCAATGGTACTACCTAAAATTCTTTCAAATCTCTTTTGCCTTGGCTACTCTTTGGTTTACCTGATTGCTGTCTCAACTCCTGTTAGCACCATGGCCTCTCTGTGTTTATCCTTTGGAAGATGGAGCTGTAACATTAGTCAAACAATTGGCTGCCCCCTTTCATCACCATATGACACTTTCCTGGCCAAGTTTAGTGGCTCACTCCTATAATCCCAGCATTTTGGGAGGCCAAGATGAGAGAGGACTGCTTGAGACCAGGAGTTTGAGAACATGATGAAACCCTATCTCTACAGAAAAATATACAAAATTTAGCTGGGCAGGGTACTGCATTTCTATAGTCCTAGCTACTTGGGAGGCTGAGGCAGGAGGATCACTTGAGCCCAGGAATTGGAGGTTACAGTAAGCTAGGATCATTTTGCTACACTCCAGGCTGGCTCAGATAATGAGACCTTGTCTTTAAAATTTAAAAATGAAAAATTGGGACTAAGGCAGTGATGTTTGCTACACAACTTCTATTCTATATTGTACTAGAGATCCTAGCCAGAACACCAAGAAAAGTAAAAGTAAAAAGATACAAAGATAGGAAAAGAAAAAACAAAAACAAAAAATGAAAAACTTGCCTTTGTGTGATACTTTCTTTAACTGTCTCTTGTGCTTCAAGAAGTACTTGCTCCTACCTACAGTTTATATTATATGTCTATTCCTTTGCAACCATTCTAAGAAAGTCTTACCTTCCTTAGCCTGACCACTCACAAAGGGATCAAAGCTGGTTAGTAATCTAATGCCTGCTTACACATCTCTCTTCTTCTTCCTCCTTCTCCTGCTGCAGGTGGTTTGAGTGAAAGATCTGAAGATCTGTGGATTTGGTCTAATGCTTATTTAATTCTTTTGTAGAAAGTTCTCTTTATTTTCACAAAACTTATTATCTGTATACTCCTTTATCCCCATATTTTCTTTTTCCCACACCCAATTTCTTTAAATGCAAATAAATTATATAAGGTAAGGCAAACAGTAAATAATAAATAAAAGATATATATATATATAATATATATGTGTATATCTACATATATATTTTTTTTTTTTTTTGAGGTGGGCTCTCACTCTGTTGCCCAGCTGGAGTGCAGTGGTATAATCATGGTTCACCATAGCCTTTACCTCCTTCTGCCTCAGCCTCCCAATTAACTGGGACTACAAGTGCATATCACCAAGTCTGGCTAATTTATTTATTTTTTATTTTTTGTAAAGATGAGTTCTCACTATGTTGCCCAGGCTGGTCTCAAACTCCTGGCCTCAAGTGATCATTCCACTTCAGTCTTCCAAAGTGCTAGAATTGTAGGTGTAAGCCACCATGCCTGGCGGATATTATCATTATTATTATTGAACACAATTAAAAAGAAAAAACAGTTTTTATTCTAATTTTGAGATGTCTTTTTGTGAATGCTATGCAAATACACTGAGTTTTCAATGTTTAACACCCATTTTTACTTTTTCCTGAAGACAAGTCTGCAAAGCAACTCACCTTGAAATGAGTTGAAAACAGAATATTCTGTCAGTCAAGAAATTATTCATGTACATGGTGTCAAACATCCAATTTAATCTAATTACTTGATCAATATACCTTTTGAAGTTATGTATACATATTTTTGTGTGCAGTTTAAGATTATCATTTTTGCTTAGAGAAGGGGGAGAGTAAGGGGGGGAAGCAGTATCCAACATAAAATAGCAATTTTTCTTTGAACATGTTAAAAGTAAGATATGTATTTTAAAAATGTGTTCCAGAGTAGTTGATACAGCAAATTATCTTTCCTTAATCTGTGGATATAGTCTATATTTTATATTCTTAGTATTGCAACACTAAAATACGTTAGCTTCCTCAATAAAACTTTGACAAACAGCATCCTAAAATAGCATGCAGTGTCAATAATAATGACACTAATTACTTCTGATTAACACAGAAACTTTTATAACATACTCCATGTGGTAAATTATATGAGTCATGGTCATACCTTGAAATCCCCAAATACCAAAGAAGAGGAAAATCAGCTTTCAAGTATCTAGAATTATGGGAAATGTAAATTTATTTTAACAATGAAAGCAAATAAATCCAAGGGAAGAAAGTAATTAGCAACAACAAAGATCAGGACCCTCAAAACACATTGAATTGTTTTTAATTTCAAGGGATATTAGAGATGTTTTCAAATAGTTTCATAACTATTTATTTTAGAAATCAGAAAGCAGCCATTAAGTCAGTTGGTAAAGGATAAAGCTACTCCTTTCTTTATTTCTGTTTGGGGAGATCTATCTCTTTGTCTTTGCCAGCTGGGTCATGGGCATCTCTCCTCTAGGACAGTACCTTGGCTTTCCACAAGCCTTTTGGGGCATAATGCTGCCAGTCACGCAGACCCAAAATGATGACTTTTTTTGCCCAATCAGTTTGTATCTCCCCAGAGACCTCCAGTGTCTTCCATAATCTTATAGATGAAAGGAAGGAAGAACCTGCAACTGTGACAGCTGTGTTATTTTATTAAACCAAACACACTTTCTTTTTTTCTTAAAGACAGAGAGCAAAAATAGCTCATGTTGGTTCTGAAATGTGAATCAGCATGCTAACCTATGAAACAGGTGTTCCCTCTCATTGTCTCCGTTGAAGGCACCATGGAGTGCTCATCTTCACTCCCAACCACTGCAACTCACTCAACGCGCAGAGTTTCCCTCTGGCCTCAAGGTCATCCTATGTCAGAAGACACTGCAGTGAGGGTTTTGCAGAGAACCTAGGTGTATAACCAGGTGATATACCATGTCACCTGCAAGACCATTTGTAGTTCTCACTCTCAGGAAGGCTGGATGGATGAGCAAGTGCAAGTGACGTGTCCTTTTTCAAGAAAATCGGGCAGAGAGCTGACAAGTACTCTGTACTGAATAATATTGAATAACATTATACCTTTTTCTTTACAGTGGTTCAGCACAATCCCAGACCCTGCGTCTGCATCAGTATCTCTGAACAATTCTTCCGGTTCAGAACATCCTAGTCTTCTCTTCCTATTATAACATTCGATTTCCCTTTCATATTTTCGCTTTTCCTTTTGACTGAATAAGTATGGTTATTACTATTGTTATAATCCATATCACAAGATACATATAATGGGGGGACTCCCCAAAACAGGAGTTTAATTATAAAATTTGTATATTTATTCTTACATGTTTAAACTTCATTCACCTTCAAAGTACTCTTTGTTTGATGCCATACATCTATCAAGAAGCTTTTTCCACTGCTCAAAACAGTTTTTAAACTTATCTTTGGATGCCTTTTAGTGCTTCTGCTGTTTTTGTTTCACCTCTTCCACAGTTTTTCTTTGAGGACGGTTATCTTCCAGTGAAATAAAAAAAAAAATAGTTGATAGGGTGAATTGGGAAGGTGGGGCATGGAGATCATGTCGTTTTGGGCCAAAATCTGCAGAACACTCAGCAGGGTGTGGGCAGGCACAAATGCTTTGAAAAAATCTCCAGAAAAATTTCACTGAAGCCAAATGCAGCCTCTCATAACAGCACTAGCTGGCACACTGACGCTGATGGGTTCTTAGAACACTTATCTAGCAGGGGAAGACTGTACTATAAGGGGTCCATCCTCCAAAATAGAACTCCATTTTTGGGGAATGCCCCTCATTGATGGCATATTCTCTCATAATAAAACAAACGTAACATAGCAGCAGAACTAAACCACACAGAGCCAATGGAAACATAAATTGCCTGTTGGTGACTCACACCTGTAATTCCAACACTTTGGAAGGCTTCGGCAAGAAGATTGCCTGAGCTCAGGGGTTTGAGAACAACCTGAGAAATATGGCAAGACCTCCTCTGTACAATAAATAAGAAACTCAGCCGGACACTGTGGCAGGTACCTGTGGTTCCAGCTACTTGGAACGTGAGGCGGAAAGATTACTTGAGCCCAGCAGGTCAAGGCTGCGGTGGCTGTGAGAGTGCCACTACACTCTAGACTAAGTGTCAGAGTAAAACTCCGACTCATGAATTAATAAATAGACTGGGTGTGGTGGCCCAGCCTATAATCCCAGCGTTTTGGGAGGCCGAGGTGAAAGGATTGCCTGAGCCTGGGGGTTCGAAACCAGCCTGGGTAATTTGGTGAGACCTTGTCTCTACAATAAATCATAAAAACTAACAGGGTGTGGTGGCGTGTGTCTGCAGTTCTAGCTACTTGGAAGGCTGAGATGGAAGGATTGCGTGAGACCAGCAGTTCAAGGCTGCAGTTGTCATGAGTGTGCCACTACACTCCAACCTGGGCAACAAGGGTGAGAATCCAACTCAAACTAATTAATTAATTAATTAATCAATCAATTAATTAATCAATTAATTAATTAAAAACATAAATTACTGTTCCTCTTGCCACAAGAAAAAGAAAGTTCAGACTTTGGAAATAACTTGGTCTGATTTCTCCTCCCAGGAGCAGAGAGATGCTCACATATTATCCTGAGAAAAATTGTCCTTTCCACAGACATGACATTGGTGACAACTAATATAGTAAATAAGAAAACAAGCAAACAAAAACAAAAAAATTTAGATGTTGGACAAAGAATTGAGATTCTACATCCTGCTGTATCTGCTCTGACAGTCAGCAGGTCTGAGTAGGTTTTTGTTTGCTTGGTTGTTTCTTTTTGAATCAGAGTCTCACTCTGGTGACACGCACCCATAGTTCTGGCTACTTCGAAGGTTGAGGCAGAATGATTGCCAGAGCTCAACAGGTTGACACCTGGGTGACAAAATGCGACTCCAACTCAAAAACAAACAAACCAAAAAAGCAAGTCATATAAAGCATCAAATCAAATTTTAAGTTTCCTCAGCCAATGATATTCGGTGAAGTTGAAAAAAAGAATATCTGCTTCTGGTTTCTGGAATGTCCCTGGCCCCTAGGGCAGCCATAGCTCCCTTCCTGGAAACTTCTCCTCTATTGCGTTAATTAACTGGGAGAACTAATCTGCTTATGCCAGCATAACCAGCCACATCTGCTTCTATGAACTTGCTTGCTTGCTTGCACCAGCAGGAGATAGGAAATGTTGCAGTTAGATTAAAGAAAACCCCTAATGCACGTAGCCCAGGTCTTCAGAATGTGGTTAAGGGCTATTTAAGACAATCCTTTGCTGCAGGACGGTGCCCTTGCCTTGGAACTTGTGCTTCCAGCAAGTGGTCGCTGGCCAGCTGAGCTTTGACTAATAAGCCTCTCCCTTATTACTTGTAAATTTGTGTCAGTGTCTGTGATTTAAGCGCTTGGACCCTACTTCAAAGCTACTAGTCTTGTCATCAAAAACCACTTTGAATCTCTAAGTCCCAAAGACAATTACAAACCTCTTCTCCTATTGGTTTAATTAATTTGTATCCCAAATTGTTACTATTTATTTAGTTTTCAATTTCTTGACCCTGGTAAAAGTTTTAAATGTATTCATTTCTGTTTCTCATTTAAGAAGTACTCACAGGTGTAAATTTGGTAATTTTAAAATGCATCAACTGTGTTATCAATTACTAAAGCTCAAAATAAGAGATATATAGGCAAAATAAAATGTAATTGTAGGATCGATAAATAGGAAGCCCTACTGTATTTTGCCATGTCATAGTTTCTCATTTTATGTACATAATTCCCAAAATTACAGTTTAAGATTTGGAAATATTTGTTTCATAATTTTATTTGTAATGAGACTCCTAATGAGATAAAATAATATAAAGCTAAAAGAAATAAATTCTAGGGAATTGGGTACAGTGGCTCATGCCTATAATCCCAGTGCTTTGGGAGGACAAGGTAGGATGATCACTTGAAGCCAAGAGTTCAAAATCAGCCTGGACAACATAGCAAGACCCTAGCTCTAAAAAAGTTTGTGTTTGTTTAATTAGCTGGACGTGGTGGTGCATGCCTGTAGTCCTAGCAACTTGGGAGGCTGAGACTTGGAGGAGACCTTGAGCCCAGAGGCATGAGGCCACAGTGAGCTACGACCATGCCACTGTACTCCAGCATGGGCAGAAGAGTAAGACCCTGTCTATAAAAAAAAATAAAATAAAACAAAATAGGCCAGGCTCAGGTGCTCAACCTGTAATCCCAGCATGTTGAAAGGCTGAGGCAAGTGGATTGCCTGAGCCTGCAAGTTCGAGACCAGTCCGGGCAACTTGGCCAGACCTGACTGTCTCTACAATAAATAAAAAAATTAGCCGGGTATGGTAGCGGGCACCTGTAGTTCCAGCTACTTGGAAGACTGAGGTGGAAGAATTACCAGATCCCAGCAGGTCGACGCTGGGGTGATGCGAGTGTGCCACTGCACTCCAGCCTGGGCAACAGAGTGAGACTCCAACTCAAAAATAAAAATAAAAACAGAAATTCTGGGGAAGTGAAGTTAAAAGTTGGGCATACTATTCTTTACAAAACAAGAAATAACTTTTCTTGGATCCTTAGGTATTTCTTTTCTTTTTTTTTTTCCTTTTGGAGGCTAAGGGCAACATTCCTTGGTTGGGTGTGGTCTCCTTTCACTGCTTAACCAACCCATCTACACACTTTGTCGACTAGAATCAGTACACACATGAAAGATGGTAGTTTTACTGTCCAAGACACAAACTGCCACAAGGAAGTAGAAATTGGGATTGAAGCGTATGGCTTCAAGTGTTGAACTCAGTATAAATCTTTATTTTCTCAGCACCACTGTGTCTAAATATATAACTTAGAAAAGGGTGAAGCAGCTACCAACCTTGTGAGACTATTTTGAGAATGGAATGAGATAACATATGCATGACACACATTGCAAGTCCTTAATAAATGTTAGTGGTTACTTTTTCTACACCCTTGGCTTTTTAATACATGCTGTGGGCAGTGATCATAAAACAAAACAAAACAAAAATACGAGAAAAGCAAAAAGATCAAAGTAACTGTATGAATGTATGACTTTCCAAGTGTGGCCTTTTCCCAAGGATTGTTCTGTTTAAGAAAAGGGTAGGCAGAACTAAATAAAAGTAAAAGCTGTTTGAATTTTAGGAATATCAAAATTCTAGTAAAATAGATAAATTGGCATAACTCTGAGTCTCATTGTCACAAACAAGTGCTTTTCTTTTGTTTTCTTTTATATTCAGTATTTTTTATTATGATATTGTGGGGTACAGTTAAGGGTTAGGTATACAAATATGCTTCATTCAGGCACTCAAAAGTTCTAAATATCAACCTCCCATATGACCCCGCAATCCCCCTACTGGGAATATACCTTGAAGAACTCAAATCACTCTATAAAAAAGATACCTCCACACAAGTGCTTTTCCATCTTCCTTTTCCAGCTTTCAATATCAGTAACTTTTTCTTGGTGCACTGGAGCTAGCTTTTTACAGAGTTGGCACATACCAGCTTGCCAGTTGTTACATTTTCAGTTTTATGAGCTGGTTGACAAGTTTTTGGTAACTTATAATCTACTGGGTGGGAGTATTTGTATCAAAGAAATCAATGAACATTCCAAATTATGACCTCATTTTAATCTAGAGTTCTTGTCAAATATTCACCAGCATACCAATGTTTTTACTCATTAAAAAGAATCCACTGACCATGAAAAAATAGCCCAAATATTTCTCCAGAAGAAAAAAAATCTTTCCAGCAAACATAAAATGAATGTTTGTGGTGTCCCAGACATTGTACTAGCTTCTAAACTGGCAAGCAAAAAACTTAGCTCTAGATCAGACTAAACCTACTGGGTGCAACTTGAGAAAAAGAAGAAATTCAGACAAAAGCATCTAATAAAAACAAAAACAAAAGAGAGCAATCCAATTGGAAAATTCATCTCAAAAACATTAGTCTGCTGAACTGGCATGAGATATCAGTAAATTCACCCCTGAGATACATTATTGCCAGCCTTTCCAACTCTCTTGAAATTTCCAGCTTGTAAAAGACTGGTATTGTACTTCAAATATTGTCATCTCAATTTTGTCATAAAAATGACAATGTTTTCAACAGATTTCATAAATCACTTCTAAGTGTCTTTTAGTTTCTTCATATGTAGTTTTTGTGAACTGAGCTAGACAGTCCTATTGTGAAAATGTCTTCATAGGAACAAACAACGTATTGGTAGTATTCTTTGTCTCACAATACGCAAGATTATGAAGACTTTTTAAAAAATATTTAAAAGTAAGCAGTTGAAACACATGCTACTCTCTGAAGCATCATCAGTTAACTTACTTAAACTCCTCCAGTGTGTACTCTGAGTTACAGAGACTGCAGGATAAGCATTTATGTGATCACAATATATGACATTTTTTTCTTTTTTTTTTATTCAGAGCCTCACTCCGTCTCCCAGGCTGGAGTGTGGTGGCATGCTCATGGTCACCACAGCCTCTACCTGCTGGGTTCAGGTGATTCTTCTGCCTCAGTCTTCCAAGTATCTGGAACTACAGGCATGCGCCATCACACCTGGCTAATTTTTTTTTTTTTTTTAATTGTAGAGACAAGGTGTTGCAATGCTGTCCAGGCTGGTCTCAATCCCCTGGGCTCAGGCAATCATCTCGCCTTCACCTCTCAAAGTGCTGGGATTACAGGCATGATCCACCATGCCCGGCACAATATGTGACATTTTTATAGCCAAAAACAATGACTTACTTTAGGCAAGAGTCAGCTGCCATGGATGAAGTCAGCAGAAAACAAAATATAATCTCAAAGTTTGCCATTTTCTGGCCTGCCAAATTTAAGTTATTTAGTTATTAAAGTCTCTTGGCCTTTTGACCTTAGTTTCCTGATTTAGTAACTTATATCTCAAATATTCACTAAAAGGAGAAAACTGAACAAAGTTAGTTTTTTTATATTTGGGCTACTTATCATCAGAGCAAGAGAGATGTGCTTGCATGATATATGGATAAGCACTGAGTCACACTAGAAAAGAAAGGATCATCAAATGATAGGGTCATTTCTCAATATCTTGTTTACCATTTACAAAATATTTCACCTGGGTATGGGACATTCTAACAAAGAGAAAGCAAATTTTGGCTTGAGTTCTTTTAGGGAAGAATATCTAAATTTGATTGAATAATATTGTCTTTTTATTTGTTGCGATTATTTTTATGGTTATCATTATTTTTTAAGTGATCCATCATCATTTAACAACTGCTCTGAGGGTATATTTTGTGCCTAGTAACAATAATGCGGTAGAGTGTTTCTTCACTTTTTTTATACCTTATTTTCATGTTTCCTAAAAGTGAAACGGGCAGCACAAACCTAAATTTATTCATTCATTATTTTTTTATTGTGGAAAAGATATATGTAAAATAAAATGTATCATTTTAACCATTTTAAGTGTACAGTTCAATGGCATTCCGTACATTCACATTATTATGTAATTATCACCATCATGCATATGCAGACCATTTTTCATCTTCCCAAGCTGGTACTTCCTGCCTGTTAAACAAACTCCCCATCTCCCTTTTTCTCAGCCACTAGCAAACATCATTCTATTTTATGTCTCAATGATTTTGACTCCTCTATGTACCTTATATAAGTGGAATCAAGCAGAATTTGTCCAACTGCGACTGGCTTATTTTGTAGCAGGAATCTACAGAGAGAGATGGGACACCAAGGCTATTTTGCCAGGAAACAGCATTTATTCGTGCCAGCACCAACTTAGCAGATTTGCATCCAAAGGCTGAGTCCCGAGCACAGGGAAGAATTGCTTTTTATACATTTTCAGTTTTCTTGTCCCAGGATAGGACTTGCTTATTAGTAACATACTGGTTAATTGGTTCAAGTTTACAGTGGAGTTACACTTGCACATTACAGATTGGGGTCACATTTATTTCTAATATGTATCATCTAAGAAAGTTCTTATCTCATGCTACTAGAAGAACTCTTTCATTATTCTAGGACTGTTTTATCTTACAAGACTTGGGGGAAGGACTCCCTGCTTCAATTTTACTTAGCATAATGTCTTCAAGTTTCATCCATGTTGAAGGGAAACCACCTACATAAAATTACCTTCAGTGTACTAACATCTGGGGGAGGGACAAGGCTTATTAACATAATTTTTCTTAAGCTATAGACCTAAAATTGCTTGAGGACAAATGCCTGGATTTGGACCAAAAAAGTTCCAATCACCAGGGCATTACCCTCCCCTGACACCTTCCTCCAAGACTACCTCCATAATGACTAACGGGCAAGGGGTAGTATATGATGGTTATGGGACTTGCTTCATAGATAGCATCTACTATAAAACCTAAGAATTATATCTGAGATATTTTTCAAACACTCAGACACAGAACATCATAAAGTTGGTCCTTGATGCCTCCTCCAGATATCAACTCTGTAACAGAAAGACAGTCTAGACATTTCCCCATGACTTCATCAATCATTCAACAGCCACTATCCCTCTGCCTACCAAGTATCCTTCTAAAACCCTATTCTCTGAATTTTTGAGGAGATGGATTTGAGTAGTTCCTCCTGCCTTCCTTGGTTGGCTGTGTTGCAATATTAAACTCTTTTTCCTATACAATGGGTTTGTCAGTTTTGGTTTTCCTGGGCAGCAGGCATAAAATCAAAGGCAGGCAGTAACAGTAGCATGTGTCAGAATTCCCTTCTATTTAAAGTATGATAATATTCTATGACATACATATACCACATTTTATTTATCCATTTAATCATTGAGAGTTACTTTGGTTGCCTATACCTTTTTGCTAGTATGATACTACTATCAATGTGATTGTACAAATATCTTTCAATTATTTTCGCTTATACTTAAAGTGGAATTGCTAAGTCACAAGCTAATTCTATTTAATTTATTAAGGAACTACAATACTGTTTTCTGCAGTGGCTGTACCATCTTACGTTTCTATTAGCAACGAGTACTGGTTGCAGTTTCTTCACTGACACTTTTCTTTCTGTGTTTGCTTGATGAGGGTTAACCAAATTGGTATGAAGTTGTATCTCATTGGGATTTTGATTTACACTTCCCAAATGATTAGTGATGCTGAGAATCTTTTCATATGCTTGTTGCTCATTTGTGTATTTTCTTTAGAGAAATGTCTTTGCAAGTCCTTTTAAAAATTAGTCTGTTTTTTATTGTTGTTGAGTTCATTCTTTCATTTCTCCCCTTTCTAAAAAATAAAAAATAAAGTAAGACCTATATTTTTGTGACTGAGAACCAAAAATAAAAGTATCGAAACCAAAGTAGTCTTGCTAAGTAATTTTTTATTAGCCATGTGACTACCAAGCTTGGAGCAACAAGCTCTTCTGGGGAAGGAAAAGATTCCTCATTAAGGGGTCATCACTGTTCTACATCTTAATGGGAATTGTCTATGAGTGGCAAAATAAGGTTATTTCACAGATACGAAGTAAATGGCTACATGAGTCCAAGGAATTACAATAATGTCACTACTATGAAAACAGAATTCATAATTTCAGTCACACTATTCCCGGTTATATAAATTTAAATTAATTTTTAAAAATTCTTCAAATTCTCACACAAGCCATATGCAACTGAAAATACTGTCAAAATGATGTAAAGAATTAGCATTTTGCAATTTTTCATTTCAATTAAGAAAGAACAATATGCAGATATAGGAGGCATCTATCTTTATCCTCAAGAGATTGAAGAATTCTCTCAGAATAAATGAAGGCTGGTGCACTATCCCACCAGACTACTTTTTACCAAATACTAGCATTGCACAGATATTAAACAGGTGTCACATGAGAAATTATTCTGCAATTTAATAAAGTATGGTGGTGACTACTAAGTTAAACAAAGCTAAATATATTATTTTACTGTAATTTTTCTCAGAATTATTAAGAAAATAATATGCATTATAAAGCTTTGTAAAGGGAACATAGTATAAAATGGTTTTGAAACTTCTTCCTGGTTGGAAACATGGATTCCTAATTTGGCTACCCCTTCACAGCTTCATTCTTTCATTCTGCTTTCTAGCAGGTCCTCAGTCAATGGGGAATGTTACCTGAACAAATCAATGAAATCCAAGCAGGAGGAAAGGCAGATAAGGTACACAGAGAAGCAAAAAAAAAAAAAAAATTAAAATTTTCTATTAAAAAATGTTTTATTTGTGCACCAGAAAAAAGAAGACAATTGTTTTTGGTTAATATATAAATAAATAAATAATAACAAAAACAACCTGAAACCTAGCTTTATCAGAATTTTTTAAATTGAGAGCAGACACTGGCCAGGCTTGGTGGTTCAGCCTGTTATCCCAGCACTTTGGGAGGCTGAAGTGAGTAGATTGCCTGAGTCCATGGGTTCAAGACCCACCTGGGCTACTTGGCGAGACCTTGTCTCTATAATAAAACAAAAATGAGCCGGACGTGGTAGCACTCGCCTGTAGTTTCAACTACTTGGAAGGCTGAGGCTGAAGGATCACCGGAGTCCAGCAGGTTGAGGCTGCGGTGGCCGGGAGTGTGCCACTGCACTTCAGCCTGGGCGACAGAGTGAGACTCCAACTCAGAGAAGAGAGAGAGAGAGAGAGAGAGAGAGAGAGAGAGAGAGGACACTGCAGATTATTAGGTTTTAATGATTTAACATTATTAATGATAAATGAAATAAACTACTCAGACCTTTAAATTGTCCAGGCATCAGATTTGATTCTGCAACTTTCTAATGCATGAAGTTTCAAGAAAGTAGGCTAAACTGATCTGAAACACTGTTTCTTTCTGTTTGTTGTACATTTCATGGCCTTTCATTTCATCTAAAGTCATCCTGTTCCCATGATCTGGAAAATATCTATAGATGAAACTTGGAGGTTTTTTGTTACATGTGTTGAACTCTGAGAAGAGCATTGAATGCCCCCTCAAGAATCCTTAACTGCCACAGACACAGCAAGGGGGCAGAAATATTTCCATTTCCCCTACACACCAGGCACTTGTTTATATCATTATCATGCAACTGTCCTCTCCATAGCTTTGTAAATCTGTTTCTTCTGTCTGGAACACCCCATTTCCAAAACCCTCCTTCCTCATTTTTCAGGTCTCTTTAGGTCTGTCTTCTGCCAGAGGGTTTATATTGATCTCCCTTTGTCAGGTAAACTGCCTGTCTTATAAATTTTGAAAGCACTTTGTTCTTCCTCCAATAAGCCTCTCTGGGACATCCATCATTCCAGCTACCTGTAGAGTCATTGGCTTCCCTCATTAGACTTGAAGGGGCATTAACATTGGTTTTTGCTTGTTTTTTCTCTCTTATCTTTTTAATCTGTAGAATCTAAGATAAAACTGCTGGAGATAGCAATTGCTCAAATATATTTGTTGACAGAATGAATAGATAGATGTTGGCATGGATTCTCTTAATAAATAATTTCTTAGGTGTATATGCACTGGATAAAATGTAAACATGCTGGTTAAAAGGTAAATATGGCTGGGCAATGTCTCTGAACTTGCAGAACTTATGTTTGAGACAAGAAGTCCAAAAAACAGGTTCACAAATAAATATATAATATTGTGACAGCTGTTTGTAAATGTTAATAAGAAAAAAAAATTCTGTAAAGTGGCAAACAATGGTTGAGAGATGGCCAGGTATCCCACTATACAGAGTGGAGGTATGGAAAATATACATGGAAAGAAGCACAGTATATATTTTTAAAAACAGGTAAATACAAAATCACAAAAACAGGCCAATTTAAATCAAGAGAAGCCACGTATTTGTTCCGATGAGCAAAGGGAGTTTATTGAATATGAGTAAATAGGTTTGGTGCTTATTAAGTGGATTAATTTCAAAGGAATCAAGATATGTTAACTAAACAGCAAAAATACAATTCCTTTTCATCCCAAACACATTGTTAGACTACATTTCCAAAATCTCCTACTGTCAGGAAGTAGCTGTACTACTAGGTTTTGGGGATAAAATGTTAATGAAGGTGAGTGTGCCCCTTCTAGACTTCTTTCTGCCTCTGTTGGCTGAATGAACACAACAATGTGATGGTCAGGGATCATGAAGCTGTAATAGAGAAAGGACACGAGTTTCAAGAACATTGGAGAGGTGAGATCTGACTCTTTTTTTTTTTATTTTTTATTTTATTATGTTATTGTGGGGTACAGTTAGGGGTTAGGCATACAAAAATATTTGAGCAATTGCTATCTCCAGCAGTTTTATCTTAGATTCTACAGATTAAAAAGATAAGAGAGAAAAAACAAGCAAAAACCAATGTTAA
>CAUYQG010017291.1:0-11932 GCA_963574415.1 Tarsius wallacei
TTTTTTAGCTTGCCACACTCTATATAACTTTAGTAGAATAAAATTTACTAGTGTTCTTTGGATTTACCAATTAAAGGGGTTTGGATTGCCATAGTAAACAAAAGTTTAAAATTGTAAGTGGAAAGCAATATGTAAAAACTAACAAAATGGATTTTCCAGCAAGATGGCAATGGGACAGGTCAGATTGAGAGAATCTCTGCAAAAGTGAGTGTCCATAAAGACTCCCTGCATGAGTGAGTGTGTGTTGGTTGGTGAGTGAAAGTCTGTCCAAGGGGAGACTCGAGTTCATGCACCCAACGCTCTCCTCCAGAGGTGACTGCAATCCCCCACCATCCTGAGATTAGAACTTCCAACACACAGGATCCTCTGCTGTTTTGGGGACTCTCCTGAGAAAAGCCTGCCAAATACAGCTGATCCTCATTGCCTGGTGCCTGGCCCACACCATCACCTGTGACAGCAAAGTGACAGGGGCCCCAGAAACAATCCGTGGAGAGAGAAGATCATGGAGAGCTAGAGAAGAGCCCCATCACCAGCGAGGAAACGCCAACCAAAGCCATTTTCTCTATCCCAGCACCAGGCACAGGCATGCATTGCCCCACCCAGCTCCATTCAGTCTCCACCTTGGGACCTAGAGGTAATCACATCAAGCTCAGAGAGACAGAAGCTCCTCCCCCACACTGGATTGGATGCAGATACATCAGATCTGAGTGGGATAATTGACAGGCAGCAAGCTGGATGAGTCCAGATCTGATCCATAGCTGGACTAGGGCATCTGACCTAAGTTGAGGGCAACCCTATCAGCCTGCAGTGAGAGCACAGGGGGAAGGGCTGGAGATCAAAGCTGAAAGGAAGTTGGACTTATAGAAACAACCTCAGAATGAGTTTTGTTTTTCTTGTTTGTCTGTTTGTTTTGCTCATTTTTTCTGCTTTTTTGTTTTAGTTTTCTTTTTTCTCTCTTACTGTTTTGATTGTGTTTTGTACTTGCTTTGCTTCTGTTATTTTATTGCTATTTTTTATAATTCTTATTTGTGTAGGTATTTTTGGAGAGAGTACATCAGTAGGAGGGTTTTGGCTGTTTGTGTGTCTGTATGGTTGTATGTTTTAGTTTTTAAAAAATCTTTTCTGACTTTATTTGTGACTTTTTCATTTGTTAGGTGGTATGACCATCTGTTTTCTCTCTTATTCTTCTCTCTTTCTCTCTACATTTCACTCATCCCTTCCTTCCTTTTTCCATTCCTCTCCTTTTTCTTACTTCATTCTGCTTTCAGGGAACAAATTTATACCCCCATTGCATGGACATTGGGAAGCAGGTTCCAGAGGGCCTACATACCTATCAGCAGATACTAGGATCTGCAGATAGTTTCTTAATCACAGCTTCCCTTCAATTAAGTCTCAAAGCTGTAAAAAGTACAGCGTCCAACACATAGTCCAGCTTCAGAATTGAACAGAGGATTCCTATAAGGAAGAATAGGAGATTGAGTGAACAGAAGTAAAAGCTACCCTCCCCCATCTTTGTAAAACAGAATTAAAGAGGAAGTTTTAAAAAAAGCAGGAGAAAAATCTACACAGATGAAGAAAAACCAAAAGGAGAATATACGTCTCGCACAGACTACTCGGAGGTCAGACACTGAGAATACAGACTTCAGAATGCAAAAAATAAAGAGCCCCCAGAATGACTGGTTTCAAACCAGAAACCCAGATATCAAGACATTAATAGAGAGAATAAGCAGAATTGAGGAAAGACAAGAGGAAAGAATGAAGGAGTTGATAACTGAGATAACAGCAATATAGAATACAGTGAATGAAATCAACAACAAACTGATAAACACGGAAAGCAGAATTAGCCAAGCAGAAGAAAGAATCTTAGAGCTTGAGGACCAAAATATGGAACTAGCCCAAACTGTTAAAAATATAGAAAAAAAGACAGAACAAAACTTCCAAGAGATGATCGATTATTTCAAGAGGCCGAAACTAAGATTAATTGCAATCCCTGAGGCAGATAGAGGCCACCCTGGAACAAACATTCCATGAAATTATCCAAGAAAACTTTCCTAACCAGACTGACAAGAAAAAGAGAGAATAAACTCAAATGAATAGAATAAAAAATATAAGAGATCAAGTTACAACTGACCCTGAAGAAATACAAAAGATTATCAGAGATCTATGTACACTTGTATGGAAACAAGCCTGAAAACCTAAAGGAAATGAAGGACTTTCTGACATCACACAACTTCCCCAGGTTGAAAGAAGAAATCAAGACCCTGAATAGACCAATAACAACCCAGGAAATTTACTAAGTCATAAGAAAACTATCTACAAAAAAAGCCCTGGACCAGATGGTTTTCCAAAAGAATTCTGCAAAACATGTAAGGAGGAACTGATACCAATCCTATTGAAAGTATCCCAGACAATTGAGAAAGATAAATGCTCCCCAAATCATTTTATGAAGCTAACGTCACATTGATACCCAAACCAGTTAAAGACCCAATAAAGAAAGAGAACTAAAGGCCAATATCCTTGATGAACATAGATGCTAAAATTCTCAACAAGATCCTAGCAAACAAGATTCAACAACATTTCTCAATAATCATCCACCACAACTAACTAGTCTTCATCACCAGGATGCAGGGCTGGTTCAACATTCATAATACCATAAACGTAATTCAATACAACAACAGATGTAAAAAAACAACATGATTATGTCATTAGATGTTGGAAAAGCTTTTGATAAAATCCAGCACCCCTTCTTGATTAAAAATTCTCAAACATTTAGGCATAGAGGGAACATACCTCAAAATAGTAAGAGCCATCTATGAGAATCCCACAGCCAGCATACTGCTAAACAGGCAGAAATTGGAACCCTTTCCCCTGAAAACTGGAACATGACAAGGATGCCCACTCTCACCCCTCCTGTTCAACATAGTTTTGGAAGTCCTAGCTAGAGCAACCAGACAAGATAAGATCAGGGGTATCCAAATAGTAAAAGAGGAAGTCAAGTTATCCCTCTTTGCAGACAATATGATGCTATACCTTGAAAACCCAAGATTATCTCTCAAAAACCTCCTTGCCCTGATAAAGGACTTTGGCAAAGTCTCAGGGTATAAAATAAATGTGCGAAAGCCAGTCACTTTCCTATATACCAACAATAAACAAAGGGAAACCCAAATAAAAAGCACAATCCCATTTGCCACACACAAAAAATCAAATACTTTGGTGTCTTCCTAACCAGAGATGTGAAAGACCTTTACAATGAAAATCACAAAACACTGCTCAAAGAAATCCAAGATGACACAAACAAATGGAAAAATATTCCATGTTCATGCATTGGAAGAATAAACATTGTTAAGGTGTCTATCCTACCCAAGGCAGTTAATCTACAGATTTAACGCAATGCCCATTACCTTACCAGCAGCATTATTCTCAGACCTGAAAACAATAATACAGGAATTCATGTGGAAACATAAAAGACCATGAATAGTCAAAATAATCATCAGAAAAAAAAAAGCAGAAGATACCACACAGTCCCAGACTTTAAACTTTATTATAAAGCTACAATAATCAAAACAGCCTGGAATTGGTACAAGAACAGGCATATAAACCAATTGAACAGGATAGAGATTCCAGAAGCAAACCCTGAATTTCTCAACCTACTCATTTCTTTTTCTTTCTCTTTTTTTTTTTTTTTTGAGTTGGAGTCTCACTCTGTCACCCAGACTGGACTGCAGTGGCCGCTCCCGACCACTACAACTTCAACCTGCTGGGCTTCGGCAATCCTTCCACCTCAGCCTTCCAAGTAGCTGGAATTACAGGCACGCACTACACTCCCGGCTAACTTTTTATTTATTGTAGAGATGAGGTCTTGCCAAGTTGCCCAGGCAGGTCTTGAACCTGCGGGCTCAGGCAATCCACCCACCTCGGCCTCCCAAAGCTCTGGGATTACAGGCTGAGCCACCAAGCCTGGCCCAACCTATTCATTTCGACAAAGCTTCTGCCTCCAACCACTGGGGAGAGGAGAACCTAATCAGTAAATGGAGCTGGGAAAACTGGCTGACCACATGCAGAAGATTAAAACAAGACCCCTATCTGTCACCATACACAAAACCAACTCTAAATGGATCAAAGACCTAAACATGAAACCTCAAACTATAAGAACCTTAGAAAATGCATGAGACACCTTTGTGGAAATTGGAACTGGCAATCAATTCTTGATCAAAATCACAGGTGCTCATGCCATAAGGGATAAAAGATAGACAAGTGGGACCTCATCAAACTGAAAATCTTCCGCAAGCTAAAGAAATCATCAAGAGAGAGGGGAGGCAGCCCACAGATTGGGAAAAAATACTTGCCAACTCTATGTCTGACAAAGGCCTAACATCTGGGATCTATAAGAAACTTAAACATGCTGAAAACAAAAAACAAACAGCCCCACTACAAAGTAGACAAAAGATATGAATAGACACTTCTCAAAACAAGACATATGAGCAGCCAACAGATAAATGAAAAATGCTCAGCTTCACTAGTCATCAAAGAAATGCAAATTAAAACTACACTGAGATACACCTAACTCTCCAGTCAGGATGGCCATCATCAGTACTCAAAAAGCAACAGGTGCTGGAGAGGATGTGGCAAAAAGGAAACACTTCTACACGGTTTGTGGAAGTATAAACTAGTACAACCTCTGTGGAAAACATTGTGGCAATTCCTAAAAGATCAAAAAAGCGACCTTCCATATGACCTTGAGATCCCCCTTACTGGGAATATACCCGGAGGAACTCAAATCACTCTATAAAAAAGATACTTGCACATGTATGCTTATCACAGCTTTGTTCACAGTAGCAAGAACATGGAACCAACCATGCTGATTATCAAAAGAGGACTGGATAAAAAAATGTGGTACATATATATGATGGAATATTACACAGCCATAAAGTATAAAACCATGAACCTCACAGCAACCTGGAGGGACTTAGATTCTATAATACTGAGTGATGTATCACAGAAACAAAGAACTGAGTATCAAATGTTCTCACTCATAAGTGGACCTTGAACAATTATTGTAATACTATAAGAAAAGGATTGCAATAGAAGGAAACTGCTGGAGGTGGGGAGGAGAGGCGTGATTGCCAGTAGTGGGAATCTGCCAGAGGATGGGGGCACACCTCATCAACA
This sequence comes from Tarsius wallacei, assembly GCA_963574415.1. Classification (NCBI taxonomy): domain Eukaryota; kingdom Metazoa; phylum Chordata; class Mammalia; order Primates; family Tarsiidae; genus Tarsius; species Tarsius wallacei. The sequence continues at coordinate 5,170 of CAUYQG010017291.1, forward strand.
AGCCTACCTGCACAAAGAACAGTTGTATACCTAACCCTGAATTGTAACCGACATCTTTAAAATAAAAAAAAATAAAAGAGAAAAACAAAAAATAAAACAAAAACAAACAAACAAGCAAAAAGGTTGCTTGTTGCCTAAGAGTTTGTTTTAAATTGGTATAACATAACAAAAAATCTAGAAGTCATCTGTGGAGAGCCAGTATCTGTGGATAATGGATTGCTGGGATGGACATTATAATAGCAATGGAGGCCTTTATATTAGATCGCTTTGTAAATTCATTCCTACCTATTGCAAATCAATTTTTTTCTCCTTTTTTTAACCTTCTATAATAAAACAAAAGACAGAAAGCCATATAAAATAAAATTTACCTTAGCAAAATACATAGCTGCCATACAGGTTAAGAGATCCAGAATCAAATTCCATAGCAGCCATACATTCCACCTCATAACATTTGAATTAAGTTGAGAACTTTAACCCTTTTATTAAGGAAAGTACTTTATAACTTTTCTTTGGGATATCTGAATTGCTGAAAACACCAGTCTTGTGCTTTGATGTCATTATTAAGTAAAATAAGAATTACTTGAACATAAGCAATGAAATATTGTGAGGGTCAATCTGATAATCAAGACAGCTACTTAAGTGACTTGGATAGCTGAAACCCTGGAAACCAACGTTGTAAATAAGGAGGAACTACTACTAGTAATCTTATGTATTAACTTGACTGGGCTAAGCTACGCCCACATAACTGGTAAACATTATTTTCTTGTGTCTGTGAGTGTATTTTTGGAATAGATTAGCATTTGAATTGGTGGACTGAGTACAGAAAAGTGCCCACAACAGTTCAGGTGTGTATCATCTAATGCATTGAGAGCTTGAATGTAGCAAAAAGCAAAGGAAGAGTGAATTTGCTTTGTCTGCTTAAGCGAGACATCCATCTTCTACTGCTCTCAGACATCTGTGCTCTGGACCTCAGGCCTTTGAACTTGGACTGGGAATTGTACAAAATCAGCTTCCTTTTTTACCCACACTCCAACTCCCCATCTTTTGTTCTCAGGCTTTCAGACTTAAAGCTGGAACAACATCATCAGTTTTCCCAGTGGCCCCGCTTGCAAAAAGTAGGTTATAAGTCTTCTCAGACTCCACAATTGTGTGAGCCAATCTCTCATTATAAATATCTTTCTATATTATCTATATGTATCATCTTGGTTCTGTTTCTTCAGAAAACTCAAGTACATTTTTTCATTGCTCAGTAACACATTGCTACAAACTTTGCAACTTAAAACAACATACATTTATTTTACTGTCTCCCTGGATCAGAAGTATAGGCACAAGTCAGTTGGATCCTCATCACTCCTCTAATTGTCCAGGGCCTTAGTAGACTGAAATCAAGCTAATGGCAATTCTTGCCTGAGAGTCAGGGTCCTTTTCCAAGTTCACTAATTGTTAGAAGAATTCAGTTCCTTGCAGCTGTAGGACTAAAACTCTCAGCTCCTAAAGGCTCTTTGCTCTTTCCTATGAGATAGTCTTCTCTACAACATGACAGTTTACATTTTCAAAACTAACAGTAGTATGTTTCTATTGATACACCTATACCTGACCCCAAGACCTGATTAAAGAGCACACTTGATTAAATCAGGCACACTCAAGCTAATCTCCTTTGCTGTAACTTAAAATCAACTGATTAGGTAACTTAGTTGCATTTCATCTGTAAAATTTTGGACACATGCTATATTTGGTAAGCTAATTAAGAAATTGAATATTCCATTATTGTCTCAGGTCTTGCTCACATGCAAGGGCAAGCAACTAAATAGACTGTACACTTGAGGTGCTAGAAAGTTGTCTTAGAATGTTGTCTATCACCATTTTTTTCTTATTATTATTGTGTTCAAAAATTATATAGTTAGGATATAAGCCCCTTAATAGACATGTATTATGCAATTAGCATTTCCCAATATGTGCCTTGTTTTTCATTCTCTTATAAATGTCTTTAGAATAGTAGAAACGCAGCCAGACTTGGTGGCTCAGTCTGTAATCCCAGCACTCTGGGAGGCCGAGGCGTGTGGAGACCAGTCCAGGCAACTTGACTAGACCTCATCTCTACAATTAAAAAAAAAAGCCTGGCATGGAAGCACGCACCTGTGGTTCCGACTACTTGGAAGGCAGATGCAGAAGGATTGCCTGAGTCTGAGCCCACCAGGTCAATGCTGGGGTGGTCATGAGTGTGCCACTGCACTCCAGCCTGGGCAACAGAGTGAGACTCCAACTTAAAAAAAAAATTGCAGAAACTCTTAATTTTGATGACATTCAACTTATCAATTTTTTTCCTTATAGAATCATTCCCCTAAAAAGGGCTTCTGTCGTAAATGGTACACGCAGGGAAATTCGATTGCTCTTCATGTGGAATTGACATCAAGAGATTTCAGAAGCATAATTTTTTGGTACCTGGACAGCTGGTGATCGGAAAAAAAAAGAGTCATGTCCCTTATAGAGTCACATCCTTACTTAAACTCATTTCATATATATATATATATATATATATATATATATATATATATATGGAAAAGAAAGCAAAAAAAACCAACTAAAATTTTGTTTTACATTATATTAAATGTATAAATCAAATTGGGGAGAATTAACATCTTAATAATATTGAGATTTCTGATCCATGGTCACAGTATAACTCATCATTTATTTAGAAATTCTTTATAGTATCTCAGCAACATATTATATTATTTTTCGGTGTAGTGCTCTGTATTAAGGTTTTTCAGGGAAAGATAATAGGATGTGTGTGTGTGTGTGTGTGTGTGTGTGGATGTGTGTGTGGTGGATGTGTGTTCGTGTGTGTGTGTGTGTGTTTGTAAGTGTGTGTGACAAGACAGAGAGAGAGAGAGAGAGAGAGAGAGAGAGAGAGAGAAGGTTTATTATAAAAAGTTGCCTGATGTGATTATGGAAGCTAGCAAATCCCAGTCTGTAGTGTGGGCCAAGGAGGCTTGAAGCCCAAGAGAAACAATGGTGCAGTTCCAGTCTGGAATCCACCAGCCAAGAGATCCCGAAAAGTCAATGGTGCAGATGGAGTTCAAAACCAGTCTGCTGGCGAAATCTCTTTTGCTCAAGAGACCAGTCTTTTTGTTCTATTCAGGCCTACAACTGATTGGATGAAGTCTACCTACATTATGTATGGCAATATGCTTACTCAAAGTTCACCCATTTAAATGTTTATGTCATTTCAAAACAGCCTCCAAGTTGACATATGCAATTAACTATTATAAGTTCTTTCACATGCAGTCAAATTTATTCCTAAATATTTCATATTGTTGATATGTCATAAATGTCTCTCTGTCTCATCATACACACTCAGAAACACACACATACACAAACACACACACATCACACACACATCCTAACATACACACACACAAACACACATATTCTATTAATTATCTTTCCCTGAAAAACCTTAATACAGAGCACTACATCGAAAAATAATATAATATGTTGCTGAGAGACTATAAAGAATTTCTAAATAAATGATGAGTTATACTATGACCATAGATCAGAAATCTCAATATTAAGACGTTAATTCTCCCCAATTTGATTTATACATTTAATATAATGTAAAACAAAATTTTAGCTGGTTTTTTTTTGCTGTCTTTCCATATATAATTATAAAATTTTGATTTTCAAATTTTTTTGCTAGTATCTAAAAGCATGTTTGGTTTTATATATCATATTCTTTGTTCAAGAAGCTGTATTCAAGGACCTATGACCAAGAAGCTTCAGCTACATATGAACCTAATTTAGAAGATGAATTTCTAGACTTTAAGATGATCCTATAATGGGGTGAGATTTTTTGAGAGGAAAAGTTGACTATATTGTGAAAGTGGAAAAGTTGTAAGTCACTGGAAACCAGAAGGTGTACTGTGGTGGTTACAAAACATTGTGACTTCCATCTTGCTAGCAGACCCTCTAATGTGCCTTCTAATGTGCATTATTTGTTAAAGCAAGCTACCACATTGGAACAACTCAGATGGCAAAGACTTAAGGATACCTCTGGTCAAGAACCACTGAAGACCTATATTTTGCCAACACCATTTTAGCTTGGAAGTGGATCCTTTCCCAGGTCAGTCTTGAGTTGACTACATTCTACTGGACACCTTGATTGTAGCCTATGAGGCATCCTTACATAGAGGTCCTAATAATCTGTTCCAAGATTCCTGACTCACAGAAACTGTGAAATAATAAATGTGTGTGCTTTATTAAGTCATTAAATTTTTGAGTAGTAATTTGTTATGCAGCAATGGATAATGCTATTGTGAATGACAAGGGCCATAAAACGTCTAAGCTTAAAAAGATAATAAGAAAATGAACAGTATTAGAAAACGCAGTAAAAATTTTAAAAATCAGCAGGTAAAATTCAACAAAATAAGAAAACAATTGACTAAAAGATTAATTTCACGAAAGCAAAGTGACTTAACACTATAAAATCAGTTAATGTAAATCACTACATTATGTTGATTAAAGATAAAAATGTATAATCATAGTTTCAGAAAAAAAATCATTCGTACATTCATAACAGCAAGTTCAAGATAATCTTAGATATCAAAAGTAAATAAACAGTAAAGTCATTTGTAAAATATAATGAAATGTTTCGGTTAGTGAGAAAGAAATTTTAAGGTCATTTCAACCAACATTCAAACTGCAAATACCATAAAGTTAAGCACTTACACATTGCTATATGGATTTTTAACTAAGTTAAATGATAAACAAAGACTGAGAAATGTTTGAAACTAAAAAATAATAATATTACCCAGAACCAATGTTAAAATTACTAAAAATAAACAAGAAAAAGAAAAGTGACCTAAGAAAAATATGCAAATATTACAGGAAACTTCACTGGAGTGAAAATAAAATAGCCAATAAACATAGAAATGCATTTCTTAAGTAGTAACAAAAGAAAAGCAAATTAAAATGAGAGTCATTTCCAGCCACTGAGGTAGAGGTCATGTAAAAATATAATAAAATCATGGACGTATGAGGAGATATTTGCTGTACAAACTACAAATCAACCATTTTTTTTTTTTTTTAAAGACAATAGCAACTCAACAGCAAACATTATTCAAATGGGAAATAAACATTTGAAATGTGATCAAATTTACTAGTCATAAGGGAAATAAAAATTAAAATTATTAAATATCACTATACACCCAGAATAATGCCTCAAATTAAAGAGACAGAAATACCAAATATTGGCAAAGTTGTAAGGAAATTGGTTAGTTGTTAAATTTGTAGAGCCACTTTGGAAAAGTGTTAAACAGTGTCTATTACAACTAAATATACCTTATGACATAGCAACTCTATGCCTAGGTATATTTTCTTTTCTTTTCTTTTCTTTTTTTTTTTTTTTTTTGAGTTGGAGTCTCACTTTGTCGCCCAGGCTGGAGTGCAGTGGCACACTCACAGCCACCATAGCCTCTACCTGCTGGCCTCAGGCGATCCTTCCGCCTCAGCCTTCCAAGTAGCTGGAACTACAGGCGCGCACTTCCATGCCCAGCTGATTTTTGATTGTAGACACTAGGTCTCACCAAGTTCCCCGGATGGGTCTCAAACCTGCGGGCTCAGGCAATGCACTCACCTTGGCCTCCCAAAGTGCTGGGATTACAGGCTGAGCCATCGAGCCTGGCTCTTAGGTATATTTTCAACAGAATACCAAAAAAGTCTACTAGAGTGGTCATTGCATAACTATCCACAACTACCTCAAACTGGATATTATTCAAACACAAATAAACCATACAACAGGTAACCATATTGAGCTGTACACAGTGGAATGCTATATAGCAATGAGTGAATAAACTGAAAGTACAGAACAGTGTGGATTATTTCAAAAACTCATGGTTGAACCAAAGAAGCAAAAAAGAGGAGAGTTAATACTCCATAATTCCATTTATATAAAGCACAGAAAATAGGCTACACTAATGTTATGCCTTTAGAAATTGGGACAGTAGTTACCCTTACTGGGAATGATTAGTGAAATGGGAGCATGAAATGGTTTTCTAGGATGTTAGTCATGTTCCCTTTCTTGATCGAGTTGCTGGATAAACAGGTAGGTTCTGTTTGAAAAATCCATATAGCATTTCACTGGAAACAGTAGAAAATAGACAATAACTAGTTTTCTTTAAAAGTTTATCCAAGTTAGTAACTAATGTGTGATCATACCTTTTAAAAATTTGTATTTATTAGAATGAATTTTTTTTTTTTGAGTCAGAGTCGCACTTTGTTGCCCAAACTGAAGTGCAGTGGCATGCTCATGGCCACTTCAGCCTTAACCTGTTGGCCTCAGGCAATCCTTTTGCCTCTGTCTTCCAGGTAGCTGGAACTACAGGCACAAGCCACTATGCCCAGCTAATTTTTTGATTTACTGTAGAGACTAGGTCTTGCCAAGTTGCCCAGGCTGGTTTTAAACCCCTGGGTTCAGGCAATCCTCTTGTCTCAGCCTCCCCAAGTGCTGGTATTACAGGCATGAGTCACCACGCCTGGCTCGAAAATATATATTTTTTTATATATATAATTTTTTTATTGTGATATTGAGGGGTACAGTTAAGGGTTAGGTACACAAATATGTCTCATTCAGGCACCCTTGTTGATAAGAAGCATCCCCCCACCCCCAGACAGGTGGATGGTGTGGAAACATGGATGTGTGTGTCTATGTATTTGCATGATAATCAATATATAGTCATATAGTATCTAAGTCATTGTAGTAATATTT
>CAUYQG010017292.1:0-19726 GCA_963574415.1 Tarsius wallacei
TAAGATGGTGGTTACCAGAGGCTGGGGGAGAGAGAAAAGGGGTTACTGTTTAATAGATTCAGAGTTTCTGTTGGGGAAGATGAAGAGTTCTGGAGATCTGTTATACAATAATGTAAATATACTTAGCACTACTGAACAGAACACTTAAAAATGGTTAAGATGGTCAATTTTATGGTATGTATTTTTTACCACAATAAAAAATAAACAGCAAGGCTATTAGAGGGGATTGGGGTCAGGGCTAAAGACCAGAGGAGGCTGAACACTGGGCAGCCCTATAAGGCAGAGACCTCTCTTTTCTTGTCAGAGTTCTGTTTGTGTGTGTGTGTGTGGGGGGGGTGGGTGGGTGGGAAAGTCCTAACAGGACCTTGGGGTGGGCTCATTTTGTTAGAGCTGGAGCATAACACTTGTCTGAGCTCCTGACCTAGCCAGGACCTAGGACTGTCCCTAGAAAAGCTCCTCTCCAGGACTAATGAAGGAGAGGCGACACTGCCTCCCCCAACCCAGCATCTCAATAAAAGTGACTAAGCTTCCAGGCAGCCATAGGAGGAGCCAGCCCCTTCCAAGTACTGAATCCCTTCTCACCTGCAAGCCCCCAGGGAGAAGGCAGCCCCAGTGAACCCCATCTGCCCTGGAGGAACTTGGGAACTGTTACTCTTGGACACGGCTGGTACATACCACAGGGCTCCAGCTCCCTGCAGTCCAGCCTTGCTCTGCTTCCTTTCTACCAAACTGGATAAGCAGCTCCAGAAAGGGGAAGAATTTCCCTCTACTCCCCTATCCTGTGAACTTTTGAAGTGCCTCTCAGAACACAGCCTCAGATTCCATCTTCACTCCAAAACACCCGCCTCACCCTACTTCCAAGCTGCTCAGCTCTAGGAATATCTTAGTTCTCCAAGTAGGTATATGTAATGTGTATGTACTGGAGGGCGAAAAAGCCCAAAAGAAAATACTCCAAGTGTATGCAAGTAATCATATTTTCTGAATTGTCTGTAAGGCATATTGCTTGTCTATATTATTATTTAAGAAAAAAAATATAAAGTTCAGCTAAGTCCCTCTGGCTGCCACTATAAGCACCCCAAAATATCTCCACTTCTGAGAGCATATACACCGTCTCTTTTTAACTATAAGAGGACCTAGGAGGTAGGGGGTTTTACAAGTGGTGGGATAAGAGACAGACAGGAAAGACAATAACAGTCCCTATGCAGAATACATCCAGGAGCCTCACATTGCCCCACCCTCGGCTCAGCAAAGCCCTGAGCTGGCACTTGGGTCAGAGTAGCCATTTCCTACACACATACTTTCTTCACCCACAAAGCCTCTCAAAGATTCAGCTCAGGCAGGGAGCCTCTGACACACAGGCATGCACAGGATTCTGGGAGATGTTGGAGGCTGGTGACGTGGAACCAGCCCAGGAATCAGGGTGGCCCTGAGGTCAGGAGTGGCAAGAGCAGACAGTGAGTAGTTCTTCTTCCTCCTTTGGCCTAATTCAGGCCCATCCTGTTCATCCTGGCTGGGAGTATCTGCCCCTGAAGTCAAATGCCATCAACCAAGCTGCCACCCACACCTTCCTGCTCTGCTGGGGATGAAAAAGGGCATGGTCCAGGAAGTGCTGCCCTGCTTGAGGTGGGAGGAGTGTTGACAGATTTTTACTGCTTCTCAAAAATGCAGCCTCTTCCTCCTTTATCCTTGGGGCAGGGGCTCATTGATCCCTGATATTCTGGAGGTGAGTCATGAGACCGCCTCTCCCACATTAAAAACCAATTTGGTTTTGGAGCAATCACCCTAGGTCTTGAATGTCAGTGGCCCTGCTAATACCTCTTCCTTGTCCTTCCAGCCTGCCTCTTCTATCTCTCACTTCCATCAGCCTCATACACTGACCCCCACCTGCCTCCAACTGTTCTGGCCTGAGCTGCCTTCTGTTCCAGGAGAATAGCAGCAGGGGAGAAAATAGAGCCAGGAAGAAATGGAACCAAGACATTAAGAAGACTGAAATTTCCAGATACAAGCTCTAGGCACGAGGCTGCAGGAAACCCTGGGAATCTGGGCTGGAGTTGACTTTTCAGGGTGAGGACTGGGTCAGGTAGGATTACAATAAGAGACTTTGGAGGCTTTCCCAGAGACATCCTGTGGGTGTCCAGGAAGATAGGCCTCAGGACAACACCTGGGCAGGTGTTGAGAAAAGCAAACAGGTCTCTGACAGCAAGCAGGGGCAGAGATGGAAAAAGCAGAAGGGGTGGTCAAATGAGACCAGATCTAAGCATCCTGCCCAGGAATGTCTGTGGCACAGGAGCAGGCCAGCCACGAGAGACATACTTCCTTCCCATCCCACTTCCCCAAGGCCACACGTGCCATCTCCTTTCATCGTCTGTATACATAGCAGAACAGAGAAGCTAGAGGAGGATGTGTTTGGGAGACAAGGGTCTACTTTCCTGGGGATCCTTAGCAGGTGAGTAGTGAGTTAAAATCAGGACCTGAGAGTTCCACCTGTCTTAAGTTAGCTGGGATTCCTGTAAAGACGGGCAGGGCACACTATTTCCTGCTTCCCCTATACCTCAAAGGCTGACAGAAGAAGGAAGTGAGACGTCCCGAAGCAGTCTAGGACCGAACTAGGGGGAGGGGCACAGTGAATCTGCAGCAAGGAGGCTCCCACATCCCAAATCCCCCTTCAGAAGTCAACACTAGGCCCAAGCCTACTTCCCTTTTAAAATCCAAAGGAATTATGAGCCATGGTGGGGAAGTCAGAGCAGACTGTGGTCCTTTTATCCTTTTCCCACTTTCAGCTAGTAAATCAGCCCCTTATTTCATTGCAGAGGCTGCTGTGTGCATCGGGTGGAGAGGAGGGCAAATAAGAAGAGACAGAAATAGAACTTCCAGGAAGAGACCAAGTCTTCTACAGCAGTGGGGAAAGATGGTTGGCCCTGGACCACACAGACCTCTGAACCAAGGTCAACAGTCTTCTGCTTGATTGCTCCGAGATACTGGAGACTCTACAGCCAATTCCTCTAGATGGTCCCAGTGTTTCAGGCACTTCCAGACTCTGTCTCACTGAAGGCCATCTTAGCTTGTGAAGGGGAATGCAGGTGTGATGCCTTAGACATTTTCTGCTCAGCAGGTGGAGGCTAAGTGACACTGCACGCCAGCCTGGGTGACAGAGTAAGACTCTGACTCAAAAAAAAAAAAAACTGTTCTGCTCTTCCTGAAGATTGTTGGTTACCTCTTCCACATCCATGGATACAGAATAAGAATTTTCCCGTGGTCCCACATCCTAGTCTGTCTGCACTCACGCCCTCCTATGATCTCACTGTAGCTATCTGCAAGGCTTGCTCCAGCCCAGCTGTGGCAGGGAGGCTGGAGGAGGGGGACAAGGACAAAGCAGTCATTGTCATCCACACCAACTAGACCCTAGCTCTGGGGTGAGCCTAGGTGCCACACCAAAGGCAGCTCCAAAGGTTCCCTACCTAGGCCTCTCAATGTTTTGGGCTCATGGGCTTGCAGTGGGGTGGGCAAAGATATCAGAGGGCTTTTCCAGCTCTGGAATTTGAGTGTGTGATGGGTAGGGGTATCCTACACATCATACTTTAAGAACTTTTATTCTTGTTCATTTCAGAAGATAATTCCAATTGAATCTAGAATATTCTAGTCCACCCTACTCTTCAGGTAAAAACAAAAAGAGCAGGCTCTTCCTAGAGTCTCCTAAGTGGTGAACCATGGACATGGTGAAGGCCACCAAAGTTAGTGGCATAGACTCTGGGGTCAGATGACCAGAGACAAATTTCCTAATCTCTCTAGGTCATAGGTTTCCTATCTACAAAATGGAGATGATTATGTTTCTTATCTCACAGGCCTATAGAAGAGTCCCAGAGTGCGTCCCCACTACCATTATCCAGAAAAGAAGACATTCCTCTATAGTTCACCACTGGCCTGAGTTCCGTACCCCTTTGAAGGTACCAAACTGGAACTCAAAAACTCTAAAAATGAGAACCAAGTTCAAAGGAAAAGAATGATCCTGCTATCTCAGTCTCCTTTTTCCTCCTCCTACTACCCCCACTCACTGGCTAGGAGGAGGGGCAGCCACTAGGGGTAGGAATCCAAAGCTCTAGGTTGGCTTTCTAACCTCTATGTAGGAACAATCTTCAAGATAACAGGGTTGGGGAGAGGGGAAACAGTGTAAGATACTTTGGCATGACATAAACACCATTCTCATTAGCAATCAAGAGTACAGGGTTCTCCTGAAGGGCTCAAGCCAAAGTGGTCCATGTGGCCACTATTAAAGGAACCATCAAGAATCAATCACCTTCAGTCTCCTGAGACACAGGCACGGTGAGACCTATCAGCAGGACACTGCATCGCTACATACAAGGTTTGCAGGATGGCTTGGTACCAGGAAGGTGATGCTGAGCTTTCTGTCCTTCTGCAGGATACCATTAATCAGAACCCTCTGGACTGGGGGTCCCAAAGGGCAAAGGCCAGATTTCCTCCAGTCTTGGTATTTTTCTGAGTACCTAGGACACAGGCTGGCACTCAGCAGGAATTTGATATATACTGTTGATTAACTTAGATAAACCCAGAACCTTTAAAAAGTTTTGTGTGCCATATTGTGCTTTTAAAAGTTTTTCCAGGCACGGTGGCTCAGGCCTGTAATCCCAGCAACTTGGGAGGTAGAGGCGAGAGGACTGCCTGAGCTCAGGGTTCAAGATCAGCCAGGGCAACTTGGTGAGACCTCGTCTCTACAATAAGTAAAGAAATTAGCCAGGCATGGTGGTGCATGCCTATAGTTTCAGCTACTTGGAAGGCTGAGGTGAAAGGATCACCTGAGTCCAGCAGATCAAGGCTGTGGTGGCCATGAGTGTACCACTGTACTCCAGCATGGGTGACAGAGTGAGACTGCAACTCAAAAAAAACCAAAACAAAAGAACTTTTACCAACCAACCTAAACAACATTGCAAGACCTTATCTCTACAAAAAATGAGAAAATTGCCAGGTGTGGTGGTGTGTTCTTGTAGTCTCAGCTACTCAGGAAGCTGAGGTGGGAGGATCGCCTGAGCCCAGGAAACTGAGGCTTGCAGTGAGCCACTGTACTCAAGCCTGGGCGACAGAATGAGACCCCAACTCAAAACAAACAAACTTTTACCTAGAAACAAAACCTCTCCAATCTGGAGGTTCTTTGTAAGTCCTAACTCAAAATAAACTAAAATAGAATGTCCTGGCTCTTAGCTTCCAGGTCCTGCCAACTCTTATCCTTCACTCTACCCAATAGCCTCATAAAGAGCCCTCTTTGCCCACGGCAGGTTCAAGACAGGTGAGGAACACAGAGGAGAGTCAATTCTGTCCAGACCATTTTGCCCATATTTATGGCACATAATTAGCACTTTTAGGACTTGTTATGCCAACTTCCCAAATCATGCATCATACAGCAAGTGCCCACCCCCACTCCCCAAAGAGATTATGCCAAGGTTACGGGAAGATAAACAGCACAAAATGCCTTTAAGAGCCTTCCCATTTAATTTGAGACCCTCTTGGCAGCCAAACAAATTCCTGCCCAGCAGGGAGATGGAGGAGAGGCTTGAAACTGAGCTTTCTGCGATGGGCATCCTTGAAACTCCAAGTGAAGGGGGAAAAAGGCACAAAGAGGAGACCCCTAAATGTCCCCTATGGAGCTGGGCTCAGCAGGAATGCTCAGGAGGGATGGCAAGCAACAACTCTGTTCCATCTCTTCTCTCCCTAGCCTGAGCACTGGAACCAATTCTGTTGCCATTGAGAAATAATGCCCTGACTACCTCCCCAGGGCTACTCGACTTCCTCGAAGCTTCAGTAGAAAGTAACTAGACCAAGAAGAAACCGAGGACATGATCCAAAGGGAAACAGTATTCTAGGAAGCAGCAGTTGCTTTTAACAGGAAGGTGGAGAGGAAGTTCCAAGAGTCCCAGTTTCCCAGGAGGCAAAGGTGGTCCTGGGCTCAGAGTCAAGAACAGCCCTATTCAGGTCTTACCTGCACGATGTCCAGCACCATGCCGGCAGCCACAGTCCCAAAGCCTGCCAGGAGGAAGGGAAACAGCACTTGCAGCCCGATGGAAAAGGAGGTTTCCTTGAGTGGGGAGGGTGGTGCGGGGCCACGGTCCGTGCTGACGTCGTCACTTTCGTTGCTCTGGCTCCCGTTCTCCAGCAGGGCGTCCTCCTCCCGAACCCCCTTGGCGTTGGCCCGAGACTCACTCACCACCTCTACTCCAGCCCCATCAGGCCCCAGGAACTCTGAGGTCCCGGCCAAGGGCTCTCGCCCGGGGCCATCTGAAGAGCAGGGAGAGGCAGTAGGGCCAGTCCCATTCAGCTGGTGGACGTCCTTCGGCTCTGGCTTAGAGGACATGACAGGCAGGGAGGAGGGGAAGGGAGAACTTTCCTCTCTTCTTTTCGCTTTCTCTCTCCCTCTCAAACTTGGGAAGAACTTAGTCTCGGGGTGAACCCAGGCTTGGGTGCCGCGGGACCTCTTCCCACGGCTCTCCGCTCCTACCAGGCACTGCAAAAACTGATCCACCAACAGGCAGCCCCATCAAGCACTGAAGCTGCAAGCTGGAGGGAAACAAGAAACTCCTCACCAGACGCAGCAGCCAGCCACTAGGGGTGCAGACGCCTGACTCCCAGTGACCAGCTCTGTGCTTGAGGAAAATGTGTCTGGCCTCTTATCTTCTTTGGTTCTCGGTGGCAGGCTCCTCAGATCAGGGGGCATCCAGAGTGGAAGGGCCCGAAAAAGTCTGTGGTGCCCTCTGAAGTGGACCCTCTTCTGTGAAAAGCAGCTTGAGTTCAAATCTTTCAGAAAACAGCCACAGCCTGGGGTTGTGGCTCCTTCCCGCTCCTTTGGCTGGGCTCCTTCAGGTTCCTACAGCTCCTCAGGCTCTGCTGGTCCCAGAACAGCGTCAGCTGCCTTTCCCCTCTGTTCCGGAGATTTCCTCCCTTCCTGAGAAGACCTTGTATCTCCCCAAACTCCTGGTCCTTAAAGTTACGAGAATCTGTGTGGAACACCTTATGTGGGAAGGAGAAAAAAAAGAAAAAGAATGTTATGCGACAGCAAAGGACAGCTCATACTGGGAGAATTTCCCCCCAAGGAAGTTATGAGTTTGTTGTAGAGTTAGGGTTTGTTATTTGTGTCCCTTTTCCCACTGAAATTATTCAATCTGCACTACTACATCTGGTGGCTAGCAGGCGCTATCCCTGCCATCCTCCCAACCAGCAACCCATGGCCCCGGAGGGATTACCATCGTCGTCATCACCAGCAATGAGATGTGACCAGCCTGGGATTGGGTAGACACTATGTGAGAGACCTTGGCATTGTTTTCTCAGCAACTAGGGGTGGGCAGGGATGTCCTGAGGGAGATGCCTTCTTGAACGCCCATTAAGAACTGAGGGTTATTTAAGTGTGGTCTCTCAGTAAGGTCAGATACAAATTTGGTTGCAACATCCCTGCCACAGAATCACCTCACAGTAAAAGGTGATTGCGTATCATCACAAGACAGCAACATTAAGACAGTGCCAGGGCAAATCAACAGGGAAAATCTGATCACCGAGTGAAGGCCCCCAGACCCCGAAATGTTCTAGCTTCTGGAACAAAACAAAACAAAACAAAACTAGGAGGACTCCCTGGGCAGTGAGGCAAGCCTGCCAGACCAAGGCCAAGAGCCAGAGGCCTACCCACTCCTGCCCTTGAGAGTCAACAGTGTTACAAAAAGCTCAGAGCTGAGTCTGATGCCAGGCCTCTGTCTCTACTCCTTTTCCCCTGTTCTCCACCTTGTGAACTTATCAGATAGGACAAGGAATTATCTCAGTTGGAGGGGACAGAAGATAAAACTACTGGTTATTACCCACACGTGTCAGTTCCCTAGGCGCCTCCTGTTCCCCAGGGTTACTGACAGTTGGATATAGCGGAATTCTTAAAAACAAAAACAAAAAAGCAAAAAAAAAAAAGCAATAAAAAAAAGCATACACACACACACACACACACACACACACACACACCACAAAGCAAAACAAAAACCTAAGCACCACAGCCAATATGCACTTGCTTCAAATGTGTCTCTTTAGCTGGAATGGCTCCATTTTTGCCTAAAAGAATCCCTTGGCTTCCTAATTCCTCATGGAATCCCACCCTATTCCAGTTCACCAGAAGAGCTCTTACAAGTGAAAAATAAATTTAAACAGAATTTCCCCAGGTAAGAGGAACAGGTCCTTAAGTATTCTAAACACACATAATTAGTCAACTCCAGTTTGAGAAAGGCTGGATCAAACCCCAGTGACTGGCTCATGGGAATTGTTTCCTCGTTGTTCTCCTAACTCAGTCACCCACCAGGACTCCCTTTTCCAATCTCTTAAACACAGTCCTGTGGTTCTTTCAAAGTCCCTCACCAGAGATCCAGAAGGAAACCGCCCCTATGCCAGAAAAGTTTTTGAGTCCGCTAAAAGCTGACACCCCCACCTCCATCCTGTCTTCCTGGCAGGCCACTTAACCTGAAAGGGGGCTCGCAGGAAGGGACGCCAGTCCCTCACCCACCCCCCTAGCAGACTTCAGACAGGCCTAAGGCCCCGGGTGGGACCAAAGGGTTCTCCATCCCCTCCTCCCAGGCAAGGACAAAAAAAAAAAAAAAACAAAAACCCCACAAACAAACAAAAAACACCCCGTTTTAGTATCCCCTACCCCAAGGAGGGGGAAAAGTAACTGGGTGGCCTTTCCTCCCCTCCCCGCTCCCCACGACTCAGACTCAGCAAATGCGCTGCGCGCCAGGGCTCCCGCCCTCTGCCACCCCCCTTTCCGACCCCACAGCACTGACCTGCCCCTCGCTTGGGAGGAACGGGGGCGCCTGGAGAGTGGTAGCAGGGGCCCGTGGTCTCGGGGGGTGCAGGGTACCCCCTCTTCTCATCACTCCTCCTCCGCAGTCCTCCTCGGCCCCTTGCGTACCCCCCCCACACCCCCTGCCAAGGCGAGCTTACAGCCGCGACCCCCGGCCCGCTACATTTCGCTTCTGCGTTACAGCGAGGCCGCCGCTCGGTTTCCACGAGGGGGAGGTGGCCGGGGAGGGCAGGATATACCGCCTCGGGCCGGGTGAGGGGGGGCCCGGACGGAGGCCTGGGGGGCCGAGCTCACTCGCCCCCAATCGCTTCTTGCCGGCGGACTTGGGCCCGACTGGTTGGCCGCTGGTGGCAAACGTGATCTAGGGCAGACAGGGTGGCACCCCCCCATCAAAAAATAGATTCTCAGATGGACAACGGCCATAACCAATCGGGAACTGGGGAGGGGGCGGGCTCAGCCTCAGCCGCGCCCCTTTCCTTCGTTTCGTGCCCTGGAGGCGGGGCGCCGGGGAAATGCGGTGCGAGGAGTGCCGGGAACTGGGAGCCGGCTGTCCACGCCACAGCTAGTGGGTCCCAGCGCGCGTCAGCCGGTGGTCCCCGGGCTCCTGCTTCTCCGCGCGCACTGCAGTGCTACGGCGCTCGGGCCCGCCACCCCGCGCCGGAGCCCCTGTCGCCTTTGGGAGGCCTGTGCGCCAGTGCACGTCTGCTCCTGCCTCTTAGTGTTTCCTCGGAGCCTCCCTTTGAGAAGACCGGCCAATATCCCCGTGGGGACAGCCAGCCGGCTCTGACCCCGCCGGCTCCAGCAGCCGTTCGTTCCTGCGTCCCGTACCGGGCAGAACTGTCCCTACCTTGTTCTCGGACACGGCTCTTCTCCCGCTGGCTGGTTACTTACCACGCGCTTCCCCCAGACTCTTGAGCAAATGACTCAGCCCTGACGGATCCGGCCTTGATAAAGTCCCAGCCTTGAAAGGGGTGGGGATGGACAGGTCAGAGGGAAAGGAGGTCAGACTCGCGGCCTGGGTCCCACACGCATCACATGAGGTCGGGATGGAGGGGACCTCGCTTCCCTTGACCCACAGAGCCTGGTGGCAGCATGGGGAGAGATATCTCCCTCCCAGGCCAAACGAAATCCAACTTTCCCTGACGCACCTTGTGGGATCAAAGAGAGGTGTTTCCATGCTCTCCTTTTGCCACTTCCTCCCTGGGGTATCCTCACCTCTCTAACACAAACTGCATACCAGTTCTCTGGGATGTTTTTGTGCAGGGGGTGTGACCTCCCCCATAAAAGAACCCCCCACCCCTATGTTTTCCCCTCTTGTCTGTGGAACATGTGACCAGTGGCTCCTTCCTGCTGGAAAGTGGCTCAGGGGGCATTTGAGCAGGATTCTAGACCCCTGAATGAGCAAAAATATTCCTGGGGAGAGGACAACAGGGTACTTGGTATGACAGTTTCAGCACACGTACACAAGAGCGCATACAAAGCAACCCGAGCAGGTCATTCCTTTGGATAAGGGTGATGTACATACACACAACCCCAATACTCCCCAAATCCAGTACCACTAGGATTATTCCAGCTCAGCTGCTGGGGCATTCGCATCAAGGGCCTGGAGACTCACGGGACCTACTAGAGCAAATGTCATTGTCTCAGACCCCAATTTGGGCTTCAAATACTTTTCTCTGCCTGAAGAAGTAGTTACTAGATTGGGAAACATTGGGCCTTGTCCAGAAAGATCAGGTTTGTGAATTGGTGGTGTAGGGTTGGGTGGGAAATTAAGGCTGATATGTCTGGAAACATATCAGTGAGGGGCTAGAGACAACTGTCCTGCTTTATTCAACAGTTCTCTCCCCTCCACCACCCCATTTAATCTTGCCACAGCTCAGTTACCTATGTATGAAGTCTTGATCTTTCTCCTATTCCCTTTCCACCTTCCATTTTTTGCCTCACCTGAAAACGGTTCCCCTCTCCTGTGGGTATTTTAAAATTGAAGTATACTAGATATTTGGAAAAGTGCACAAAACCTAAGTGTGGGTCAACAGATTATAACACAGTGAAGGTAACCATAATAACCATCATCCAGATCAAGAATGAGATCATTATTGGCACCCCAGAAGCCCTCCTGCTATCCTCTTCTGGTTACTATCCCCACTCTCCATCCCAAAGGTAACCTCTATCTAATAGTATAGATAAGTTTTGCCTACTTTATGTAAATGGAACCATTCAGGAGGTGTTGTTTTGTGTCTGGCTTCTCCCAGTCAGTATCTTTGTGAAGCTCACCTATAACATTGTTGTAGCAGTAGTTCGTTTGTTTTCATTGCTGTTTATGGTATGCCATCAAATGAATATATCACAATTTATCTGTTATTCAGTTGATGGACATTTGAGTTGTTCCCATTATGGGGTTATGGATGTGGCTATTATAACATTTTTGTTTATGTCCTTTGGTACCCTTTTGTTCATGTTTATATTAGATATATAACTAGGAATGGAAGAGTAGACATATTTTTAGCTTTAGTAAATGCTACCTAAAAAATTCCCAACGTGCTGTTTTGTTTTGTTTTTTAAAGACGAGGTCTTGCCATGTTGCCCAGGTTGGTCTTGAACCCATGGGTTCAAGCAATCCTCTCACCTCTGCTTCCCAAAATGCTGGGATTACAGGCATGCACCACCACGCCCAGCTAAATGTGCTGATATTAATTTACACTCCTGCTAGTAGTGTCTTAGCATTCCAGTTGCTTTATATTCTCAATATAACTTGTTATTGTCAATCTAAAAAGATAAAACGTTTTAGCCATTCTGGTGGGTGGTATTCTGGTGGGTGTAGTGGCATTGTAGTTTAAATTTGCTTCGCTCTGATAACCAATAGGGTTGACCACCTTTCCATATATTTATTTGCCATTTGGATATCTGTTTAAGTATTGTGTGCATTTTCTATTAGGCTTTCTATCTTATTGCTTTGTAGGAGTTCTTCATGTATTTCAGATATAAGTCCTTTGTTGGTTATAGGTATTGCAAAATTTTTTTTTGAGTTGGAGGCCACCGCAGCCTCCACCTGCTGGACTCCGGTGATCTTTCCGCCTCAGACTTCCAAGTAGCTGGAACTACAGGCGTGCGCTACCACGTCCGGCTAATTTTTTGATTTATTGTAGAGACGAGGTCTCACCAAGTTGCCCAGGCGGGTCTTGAACCTGCGGGTTCAGGCAATCCACTCACCTCAGCCTCCCAAGGCGCGAGATTACAGGCTGAGCCACCAAGCCCGGCTTATTGCAAATATTTACATGAGTATATAAGTTAGAAGACCTTGGTTTCGGGGTCTTCTGGAGTGTCAGGGTCACTGGGACAAGAATATAATCTCTGTATCTATTTTGATTACTAGTATGTTCCTGGCTCAATAAATATGTTGAATGAATGATGGATGAAATGGCTGATACTCATCTAGGTAGTTTTTCCTACACTGTGCTGATCCTTAGAGTCAAACATGAAGAGGACTGAGGGAAGCAGATTTCCTTCCAGCCCAGCCAGCTGTGACCTTGGGAAGGGGAAGACATCCTAGTCCTTCTCCTCTGAAAGAGCAGAAATAGCTACAGTCTGTGAAACGAGAAGCGCAGATGTAGGGAGCAGAGGTCACAGATGAAAAGACAGGAACTAGCAGCAGGTAGCAAGCCAGCCAGATACTTCAGAAGGAGAGACTCAGTTGGGGGTGTCTAGAAGACAGTGAGTGTCTCTGAACATCATTGTGGACCTTTGTGCAACAAGAACTTCCAAAGGTCGCTGGGCCTTCTTCCTGCTTCTACACACGCCCATACTTAAAGCTTGTTAGCTGAGAGAGCTCTTCTACACTTAGAAACTCATTTCTCTCTCCACAAAAGGTCCCCTGAAACTTTGGTTCCAGGATCTTGTTCCTGTCCCCTAATAGGGATCACTTTTTGTCAGATCTGGCTTCAACTTCCTCATGGCCTGTAATGTCCCTCCTGAATTGGGAAGACCATTAAGTCACTACCAGTCCTTCCTCTATGAGGTCTTTTCATGGGGCCTATTGCATTCTACAGTATTTTTCTCTTTCTGTGTTTCTCTCCAGCATTCTTTCCTTCTCCTCCAACAGCTATGGACCAGATGGAGCCTCTGACTAATTCCTATTACTATAGGAGAGAAAGATTTCCCCCTTGCAATACCCTAACACATTCACAGAATCTCCTCCTCAGATCCTCTAGAAGACAATGTGGCATTTACCCAGAGACTAGTAGTAGCTCCCAAAATTTCTATGTAGAAGGAGCTTGGGGCAGCAGCCTAGTTGGAGAGAGACTGGTTGACTTATCATGAAATGGCATTTGTATAGCAAGCACAGTTTTCACTTAGAATATGTTTTATGGAGGGGAGGGGGAAAGAGGGTTGTTAGGAAAGGAGAGTTGTCGATCACTACCAGAGGCCTGTGGAGAAGGCTATGAGGGAAGAGCCTCTTGGCACTTGTCCTAATATATGGTTCATTTAGCCTCCATCCTGAGGTCCTAAGAGCCCCACGCCTTTCTTCAGGAACAGCTGCTGTCTACCAGTGGCTTTTCCGTGAACTACCTGGATACTCCTCTTGAAACCTCATGAAATTCCAGAGCCCTGTAGATCCTGGACCCCCTAACTAGCGTGGCATAGTCACAAGACTAGCCTGCCATGGCTGGAAACTTTTCTGTCTTTTGTTCTGCTGGGGGAGGGTGCCCCCTCCCATTTTTCCCCTTGCTATAACCCCTCCCCTGCTATCTTCCTCCCAGAGGTCAACTTCTTTCCTGCTGCCCAGAGCTGAGGTGACATCCCCTTCCGGCTCCATTCAGTTCCAGGAGGATGTAGTGATGGGGGTGGGATAGAGAAGTGTGGTCATCTGTGCTCAGAGCTGTCACCATCCCCTTTGCTTCTCTACAACTGAGTTCCCCTTTCCCAAACCCCCTGGATACCCACTCTGGGATCCCCCTAGGTGGGATGGTTCTAGGTATTTTGGAAATGTAGTTCTGAAATTACTGAGTACAGCTGGGACACCTGAATAGCAAACAAAATAATCTGGTAAGCCCTGACTGGGAATAGGGAAGTAATCTTTGAGAGACAGTGTTGCAGAGTAGAATGGGCCACAGCTCTGTAATCCCAGGGATTTGATTCATGTCAGCCATACATTACTATGCTCAGAAACATAGTTCCCTTTCTAAGAGATAGGTTCTGCGATGAGCAGGTCTATGCAAACCTGCCCCCAAGTCTGAGGTAGCTAAGAGGCCAAAGAAAGAGGCTGATAAGCCGGGCTCGGTGGCTCAGCCTGTAATCCCGCGCCTTGGGAGGCTGAGGTGAGTGAATTGCCTGAGCCCGCGGGTTCGAGACCCGCCTGGGCAGGCGAAACCTCATCTCTACAATAAATCAAAAATTAGCCGGGCATGGTAGCGCGCGCCTGTAATTCCGGCTACTCAGAAGGCTGAGGCAGAAGGATCGCCGGAGCCCAGCAGGTCGAGGCTGCGGTGGCCGGGAGCGGCCACTGCACTCCAGTCTGGGCGATCGAGTGGGACTCCAACTCAAAAAAAAAAAAAGAAAGAAAGAGGCTGATAAATCTAGTTTCTTAGAAAGAAACATTTAATAAGAACTTATAAGCAGAAGCCTTGCGTCTTGGGTGGCTGAGACATGATGGATCCATGCCCCATTATCCCTAAGACCCAGGGAAAGAATGTGTAGACAATCGTAGGGAAAGGCAAGAATGCTCTGTGAATCTGCCTAGGGGCAGGATTTTCAGTACATACATGATCTTACATAAGGAACAATAGATAAAAATAGAAATTTAGAGGCATTTCTGGAGCTGGGGTTAATCGGAAGTCAACATGGCAGATTAGCGTCCAAGATGAAGTTGCCATAACCTTCACAGATGATGAGACGATTAGTGATAACACAGCATTTGGAACATTTTCTGCACACAGTAGGTCTGTTCTGATTTCACCATAGGAAGTGACACAAACAAGGATTAGGCATTAGGAAGGGGGCGCTCAGACTCTCTCTGGGCCTCACATTGAATGTTAGATTTCACAGAGTGTGAAGTCTGACTGGAAAGGGTTAAAGACAAACAGTCTCATATGGATGCAGATGGAGAGCTAGCAGGGCAGCATCCCTGCAGTGGGTCACAAGCTAAAGATGTGGAAGATTTATCTTGCAAGAGCTAGAATGCAAAAAGACTGTATTTTGTAAACCAGGGTATCTAGTTTCTAACCATCCTCTGTTTACTGATATATGATTATCCTGTAGCCCAGGGTTTCCTAAACTGGCCTAGTTATAGGAATCACCTGTGGGCACTTCTTTCAAAGTATAGATTTCCAGGCCTCTTTCCTGGAAATTCTGTTTCCACAGGTCTGATGCTGGGCCAGGAAATCCACCCTTTGAAATCAGTGCCCTAATTGACGCCTATGACCCAACCAGTTTCGAGAACATTGCACTAGCCTGGTGGTCTTCAATCCTGGCTGCAAATTAAGAACTTCCCGAGGACAGTCAATAAAAATATACCTTTGTCATAGGCAACAACACTGAATTTTAGGAAGGCCTAATAAGTCTTCAAAGAGATGGAGGTCCTCTGATAGAATCTGTGTGGGTTTATATGTAAACTCATTTAATCCCAATTTCTCTATGAGGTAAACTGTTGCAACAACGAGTGGAAAATGGGGTCAGTAGACTGGAGAAAAAGTAGATAGATTAAAAGGTTATTTAAAAGGTCCTTAGAGAATTGCATATTAAAACCACAGTGGGACATCACTTCAATCCACTAGATTGGCCACTAAAAAAAAAAGCAAGAAACAAAAAATAGCAGGTGTTGGTGAGCATGTGGAGAAATTGGAATCCTTTGTCCATTTGCTGGTGGAAATATAAAATGATGTAGCTGCTGTAGAAACTGGTGTTTTCACACAAAGTTAAACATAGAATTACCATATCATCGAGCAATTTCACTCCTAAGTATATGAGGGGTACCCAAAAAACCCCAGAATTTATTTGTAAAAAAATTGTGTTTTGACATGTTTAAACTTTTTTTTAAATCTGGGGAAACAAAAAAAGTTGCTCGGGGCAAATCGGATGAATAGGGAGGGTGGGGCATGAGGGTCATGACATTTTCAAGCAAAAACTTAATAATCAGCACCGTGTGGGCAGATGCACTCATAAATCATCCGTCATGAGATGGGCAAATGCATTGAATCTCCAAAATAAATAAATAAGTAAATAAATAAACAAAAATTCACTGAAGCCAAACGCAGCCTCTCACAATAAAGCTAGCTGGTACACTGATGCCAATGGGTTCCTAGAACACTTATCTAGTGGGGGAAGCCTGTACTACAAGGGGCTCTGTCCTCCAAAAGATAATTCCTGTTTTTTGGGGGTCCCCTTAGTATGCCTAAAATAATTGAAAACAGGGAAAAAATCATTCTAGTTGGAGGAAACAGAGTGAGATGGCAAGCAGGCAAAGGAGAAACTGGCATTTTCAAGGACCAGCAGGTTATTCAACATGGGGTTGGATGCATGTAGGGAAGTGTAAGATGAAAGATGAAATGGGAGGCTTTGATGATGTGACACGTTACACAGCTTAAGGGCTTCTTTTACATGAACTTATTGTTTTATGTGTTGGTTTTGTTTTTCTAGCTATATTATGAGGCCCTTGAGCACAGAGACTTTATATTTTAAAATTTATTTATTTTAAATTTATATTTAGAGACAGAGTCTTGCTCTGTTGCCCAGGGTAGGGTACAGTGGTGAGATCATAGCTCACTGCAGCCTCAAACTCCCAAGCTCAAGCAATCCTCCTGCCTCAGCCAGGATTATAGGTGCACACAACCATACTTGGCTATTTTAAGTTTTATATTAATTTTAAAAAATGCTTTATATTTTAAAACTTATGTGATCTCCACAGACATGTTCTAATTTAAATTTACACATTTGGGTCTTCTTCTTCCATCAGACCTTTAGATATTGAGACTCATTCTTTCTTATAGTGACAATTTATGATGCTATGCTGATGACTCCCAATGTCTTTTAGACTTCTGAGCTCCAAACTTGTATGTCAGTCCTTCCAACTTGTTGTATATAAAATGGAGCCAGTTAACTCCATTTTAACTCCAACAGATCTCTGCCCCTTATTCAGTCTTCTCCACCTGAGGAAATGGAGTCTCCCTCTCTTTTGCCCTAGTCAGTCACCTGGGAATCATTCTTGACTTCTTCCTCTACTTCCCCACCTCAATCACCATGTGCCATCCATTGACTCTTCCCCCTAAGTAACTTTTTGGGGGAAATTTAAACATGTTTTAAAATATTTGTTATTTATTTATGTATTTATTTTATAGAGATGAGAAAGATCAATTCTATGTTGCCCAGGTTGGTCTCGGTCTCGAATTCCTGGGCTCAAGCAATCTTCCCACCTCAGCCTCCCAAAGTGCTAGAATTATAGATGTGAGCCACTATGCCTTTTTTTTTTAAACTAAGGTAAAATTCACATAGCATAAAATTAATCATTTAAAGTGTGGAATTTATTGGCATTTATTAAGTTCACAGTGTTGTACAACCATCACCTCTATGTAGTTCCAAGACATTTTCATCATCCCAAATGGAAATTCCATACCCAGTAAGCAGTCACTCTCTTCTTGCCTCTTCTCCCAGCCCTGGAAAACACTAGTCAGCTTTTTGTCTCTATGGCTATCCCTACTTTAGATATTTCATATAAATGGAACCATGCAATATGTGACCTTTTTCACTTAGCACAGTGATTTCAAGATTCATCCACATTGTAGCATGTGCCAGTACTACATTCCTTTTTGTGACTGAATAATAGTCCACTGCATGGATACAACACATTTTGTTATCCATTCATGCATCGGTAGTCATTTGGTTAGTTTTCACCTTTTGAATAATGTGAACATTCATGTATAATCTTTTGTTTGAAATTTTGGTGTTATCCTTGTGCAGGGGCCATGTTTTCATTTCCTTTGTCCATATACTGAGGATCCTGTCAAATTGCTGAGTGATATGGCAATTTTATTTTAATCTTTTTTTTTTTTTAAGAGGTGGGGTCTTGCCATGCTGCCTAGGTTGAACTCACACTCCTGGCCTCAAGCGATCCTCCCACCTCAGCCTTCCAAGGAACTGGGACTACAGGCACATGCCATTGTGACCAGCCTATGTTTGACTTTTAGAGGATACACCAAATTGCTTTCCACACCTGCTGTACCATTTTACAATCTCACAGCAATGTACAAGAGTTCCAGTTTCTCCACATTCTTGCCAACATTTATTTTTCCATTTAAAAAAATTATAATCAACCTAGTAGATGTAAAGTAACATCCCATTGTGGGTTTGATTTGCATTTCCCAAATGACTAATCTGCATAACTTTTTAATCCACCCATCTTTCTTCAATTCACTGACTCCATTTTCCACTTGTTATATAGCAACAGTCTACATCATAGGGTAGATGTAGAACATCATAGGGTAGATGCTTAGAACAGTGCCTGGCATATAGTAAATACTGTATAAGTGTTAGAAAGAAAGAATAAAAGGAAGGATGGAAGAATGACCAGAAGGAAAAAAGGATAGAAGGAAGGACCTCTTATCTATACTCCTTTCCTCCTTGTCTTTATGTCATAGCCCAAAAATTGCTCTCCTGACTTAGAAGACCCAAAGTGGACTCCTTTCTGTTTCCTGAGGAACGATGTTCTCATGTGCCTTCTATGCTTTGCCCATTCTGTTCTCTACATCTGGCACAATTCTCCTCCCTCCCCCAACTCCTTGTCTAGTTAGCTCTTATTTAACCTTGAAGTCTCAGCTTAATTCATGACCTCCTCATCACAGATGCCTTCCTGATTTCCCAGATCAGGCACCATGAGGTATATAAAATAAGACCTTATCCCTTAGACCTGGGCAAGACAACTGCCAGCCCTGGGCTTTATGCTTTAGCAGGCGTCATATAGTATAACCATGAAGGAACTAAATCTATTAAAAACACAGCGATGTCTCTGTCACTTGGAATTCAGCACTCAGTGCTGGCACAGAACAAGCTGTAACTCTGAACACACATTCCTGAGACTAATACAGCTCAGGGCCCAGGGAAACACTTCTCTTGCTTTATGGCTGATTTACTTAAATTGATAAATAAAAATTGTATATAGTTGTGTACAACATGATGTTTTGAAATTTGTATACATTAACAATATGGAGCACTTCATAACTTTTGGTGTCATCCTTGCACGGGGGCCATGCTAATCTCTATATTGTTCCAATTTTAGTATATGGGCTGTCGAAGTAAACACACCATATGTCTTCAGGAAAAAAAGTAACTGCGTCTGAATGCCCTGAAGGTTTGTGGGTTGCATCACTGTGAACCTTGGAGGCAGCCATGGCTTTGGAGCGCAGGGAGGAACGGAGCTGTCAAAGTGCTTAGCTAAGAAAAAAGTATATTAACTTGTCAAATCCTTCCTCTTAGATAGCATGACTGCAGTCGATTCTTGAATGACACATTATTTACCGGTAGTGCTGAGTGTCCATTTTCCTGCTTCTCTTTTAATTCTGATTTCCGGTTCTGGAGGTACTCGTGAATTAGTATAGTGTTTGCAACATTGCATGTGGTGAAACATTTTGTAGAACTAAACAATTTATATTATTTTTAAATTTTAATATTTGTAGGTCTAGATGTAATACGTGAAACATGATACTGATTCTTTTTATTGACAGATGGCTATTGACCACAAGAATTGCAAATAGTTTCATTTTATAAAAATATTTAATTAGAGCCAGGCTCGGTGGCTCAGCCTGTAATCCCGCGCTTTGGGAGGCTGAGGTGAGTGGATTGCCTGAGCCCGTGGGTTCAAGACCCGCCTGGGCAACTTGGCGAGACCTCATCTCTACAATAAATCAA
>CAUYQG010017293.1:0-13074 GCA_963574415.1 Tarsius wallacei
TAGTTCCAGCTACTTGGAAGGCTGAGGCGGAAGGATCGCCGGAGCCCAGCAGGTTGAGGCTGCGGTGGCCGGGAGCGGCCACTGCACTCCAGTCTGGGCGACAGAGTGAGACTCCAACTCAAAAAAAAAAAAAAAAAAAGAATCTAAGTTCTCTGGCTCCAGGCCGTGCGCTTTAACTGCTGGGTGACACTCGCCCATACCTAGTGGTCTCTGGACATAGTACTGGTTTTGCTGTTGTTGTTATATCCGTTTACAGAGGCGGGTGAAGCCCACAAAAGCGATGTGTTTACACAGTAATGTAGCAGCAGAAGCAGCGTTGGCATCCACCGCAGAGCAGGAGTTACTTTCCCACAGCTTAAGCCTCAGCCAGACTGTGGAGCAGAAGATCTGGAGCTCCAAACGCTGTGTGAAACAGAGCCAGGCAGTCCAACACAGAGCGCACGAGAAGGGGGCCTTGGGGACGTGGAACAAAAGAACAAACATCTGGCCAGCTCCCCACCAGGAACTATCTCTGCGTCCCTGGAGTCCCCCAAAGAGAAAAACTTTCTTAAGAAGAGGTGACTTTGTTTTCTCACCCTCAACATTTAGAAAACGCCAAGGTTTCAAAGACTTTACCCATTAGACCCAGTATTCACGGATCTACGTCCCCAACTGCGGCAAATGGATTCAAAGCTCATTCTAGAAAAAAGCCACACTCTACCTGACATCATTAAAGCATATATAAGTGTGTCTATGTGTGCACACACACCACACACACACACACACACACACACACACACACACACACATATATATATACACAAACATCCACAGACACACATTGGCCATCTTGGTTTTTGTTTTGAGTTCCTAAGAAGAAAAATACAATCCAGAAATAGAGGACTATAATTTACTTTTTTAAAATCAAAAGATGGCTGGGCTCAGTGGTTCAGTCTATCATCCCAGCACTTTGGGAGGCCGAAGGAAGAGGACTGCCTGAGCCCGTGGGTTCAAGACCCACCCAGGCAACTTGGCGAGACCTCGTCTCTACAATAAATCAAAAATTAGCCGGGCATGGTGGTGCGTGCCTGGAGTTCCAGCTAGTTGGAAGGCTGGCTGGGGTGGGGACAAGGATCATTTGAGCCCAGCAGGTCGAGGCTGCGGTGGCCAGGAGCGGCCACTGCACTCCAGTGTGGGGGACAGAGTGAGACTCCAACTCAAAAAAAAAAAAAAAAAAATCAAAAGTTAATGACGTTACTTTATCAGCCTGGAGTGTGTGCAACTGACCTATAGGCTTTTTTCTGTTTGGTAATGAAAATACATGCCTTGCAAATGTGTGTGAAGACAAAAAGACAACTGAGGGATCACTGTCACAGTGATTGGCCCAGATTTGTGTGTGTAGTGTGTGTGTGTGTGTGTCTGTGTTTTAAAGCAGGATTTACTGAGAGGACAGAAAAGCTCCCACAGTGGGAGGGGACCCGAAGGGGTTGCCCGTGAGAGTGTTTTTTTGTTTTCTTTTTTTTTGAGTTGGAGTCTCATTCCGTCGCCCAGACTGGAGTGCAGTGGCCGCTCCCGGCCACCGCAGCCTCGACCTGCTGGGCTCCGGCGATCCTTCCGCCTCAGCCTTCCGAGTGGCTGGAACTACAGGCGCGTGCTACCACATCCGGCTAATTTTTTGATTTATTAGAGATGAGGTCTCGCCAAGTTGTCCAGGTGGGTCTCGAACCTGCGGGCCCAGGCAATCCACTCACCTCAGCCTCCCAAACTGCTGGATTACAGGCTGAGTCACCGAGCCCGGCTGAGAGTGTTTTTATCTGAATTACTATTATTATTATTTTTGTGGAGACGGGGTATCACTATGTTGCCCAGGCTAGTGTCATACTCCTGGGCTCAAGCAATCCTCTACCTTGGCCTCTCAAAGTACTGGGATTACAGCTGTGAGCCACCGTGTCCAGCAGGATTGTTGCTACAATAATTGCTGTTTCTACTATCACCACAGCTTAAGGAAAATGGTGGTGAAACATCCATCAGAGGAGTTGAAAGGGAGACAGAATTGTCTGCTGAAGAAAAATAGTGGCGTCATGGTTACATCATGGATGCCACCACTCA
This sequence comes from Tarsius wallacei, assembly GCA_963574415.1. Taxonomy (NCBI): domain Eukaryota; kingdom Metazoa; phylum Chordata; class Mammalia; order Primates; family Tarsiidae; genus Tarsius; species Tarsius wallacei. The sequence goes on from CAUYQG010017293.1 coordinate 2,089, forward strand.
AGACAAACAGAGGGGCGCATGCTTGTGTCTCCAGTGTAATCTGTGTGTGCCTTTAACAAGCGATTGTTGATTACATATTAAAAATTCTAATACTATTTAAGCATCGTTGACCCTTGAGGCACACAGGGGTTGGGCATGCCAACCCTCATGAAGCTGAAAATCCGAGGATAACTTTTGACGCCCCACAAAGTCAACCGACAGCTTACTGTGGACTGGATGCCTTACTGATAACATAAACAGTCAATTAACACATATTTTGTATGTTATATGTGTTACATACTGGATTCTTACAATAAAGTAAGCTAGAGAAAAGAAAATGTAGTTAAGAAAGTCATAACTAAGAGAAAATACCTTTCTCTTCACACACATTTGCAAGGCATGTATTTTCATTACCAAACAGAAAAAAGCCTATAGGTCAGTTGCACACACTCTAGGCTGATAATTATTCATTAAGTGGAAGGGGTCATCATAAAAATATTCATCCTATTGTCTTCACGGTGAGTAGCTTAGGAGGAGGAAGAGGAGAGGCTGGTCTCGCTGTCTCAGGGGTGGCAACGATGGAGGAAAATCTACATGTAAATGGACTCGTGCAGTTCAAACTGTTGTTCCAGGTTTGAAACTGTACCTTCTTCAATCTTGTGATAACAGACTTTATAAAATGCTCTTTTGTACTTCTGAATAATCAGCTCTTAATTGATCTCTTTCCTAAGGAAGGTACCATTCCACGTAGATTCTTCTTAAAGCTAGTCCTGTTCTCAGTAACACATACAAATGGTTATCAGTAATAAGAGGGGATTATAACGGAGAGTTAACATGGAAAAATCTAATATGTCTTTCCATTATTTTGGAAATGACATTGGGCAGAGAAGGACTGATGTAACAGCTCAAGGCTGTGCATTTTTCCTGTAGATGTCACCTCTAAATGGTTCCCTAGTCTGAAACCCAGACTGCCTGTCTTTGCTCCTTGAGCTCAGTCTGTGTCACTGTGTAGCTCGAGAATGCTCCGTCTGAGTTCATGTGTGGTTAAGAAAGGAATTTACCCTAGTCATTTTCCCTTCCAACACATCTATTATAAAACAAACTGTCTACAGTGATTTACAAACTTTGTTTTCTTTCAGGACAACATAGCAAGTTGCCAGCTCATGTGCTCTGCGAAGAATCAACTCCCCTTCCCCCCACTCACGGAGCTGGAGAGGGGGACACAGGCATGAGCCCCTGGCCTTTGAGACAGGATATGGTGCAATGCCGTTCTGCAAGTACCATCCCTTGGGGTGCCTGAGGATGCGATGCTGGCTGCAGTCCAGGTAAATTGGAGGCAATCCTAGAAGTAAGAACATCCATCATGCTTAGGAAGATCTTAGGTTGTAACGGCTGCCTTGAGTCTTCAGACATTTCTTATAAAGCTCCTGGTCATAAAGCACTCTTTCTGCCTCTGCTGCCATATGTTTTTCCAGCTGGACTTTCACCAGTCTTCTGCTCTCCAAAAAGTTCTTACTCATTCAGCCCAAGGGTATCTCATCCACTTTTCTGAAGACTGCTGGAAGTGTCAGCAGGCGTCCTGGCCACATGGAAAATCAAGCTACCAAAGCTTGTAGGTGAAGGTCTCAAATTGGGTTTCTATGCCTTGATATGCTGCACCTTCCTTATTGAATTTAAATTCAGAGAAATTTAAATGCACATATTTAAATATGAAAAACTATATAAGAAGAAAGTTCTTTTTAGTATGCATTTTCTGGAGTTCAGACTCCTTCACCAAATCCAACAGCAAGGGAACTAAGTATGTTTTTGTCCTTTAAGGATAGTTTTTGTCCAAAGATTGGAATCTATCCACTTATTTGCTCTGATCAGCCAGTGACCTCTGAACCTTGTTTTTCACTGTTCATATTCTATTGACCTGGGGTTCTGGGGTTGCTTTAGCTTTTCCAGATGCTGTTTTTCTAATTGGTTGACACAATGGCTTGAGTCACAACTCTTGGACATATACTGTAGTCCTCTGCCTGTGGGACAACGTTCATTTTTCCACATTCTTTTTTATTCTTTGAGCTTGTCGGCCAGGCTGGAGTGCAGTGGCACGGTCACAACCTCCGCAGCCTTGACCTGCTGGGCTCCGGCGATCCTTCTGCCTCAGCCTTCCAAGTAGTGGGAACTACAGATGCACGCCACCACTCCTGGATAATTTCTGTGATTTGTTGTAGAGACGAGGCTTTACAAGTTGCCCAGGCTGGTCTCGAATCTGTGGGCTCAGGCAATCCTCTTACCTCGGCCTCCCAAAGTGCTGGGATGACAGGCTGAGCCCATCTTCCAAATTCTAACCCAGGAATTTGTTCTTTGTGATTCACTCTCAGTTGCTGCCTCATTGGCCTCTTTTCCTTGGGGTGCATTTAAAATTCAGTTCCTCATCCTCAAAAGTCCTAAGAGGAAATAATGACACATTCTCCATGGCAAATCCTCCTTGGGAAACCCTCATGAGGAACTGGGCACTGTGTGTAAAGTTCCTATTTTACTGATACATTTATACTTGATTTATAAACGGAGCTGAGCCCACATCCAGATTTTAATACTGCCACCCATTCCTTACTGGTGAGACCACAATTTTCCTGTTGCCTCCAACTCACTGTCTTTCCTCCCCACTACGGTTTTCCAACTGCCTTCTCCACCTTACCCCCATTTGCTGTCGTGCATACCCAAATCTTTTCTAATCACTTTTCCACGACCAAATCCTCAGAGGCAAAAATGATGCCTATGATCATGTAAAGAGGTCTTAGAAAAACGGAAGCTCTCAGTACAAAACTCAAAATCGTGACAGTACTAGTTTGGAGAGACCAATTAATTCAGGGACAGCTATGAGATTGTGCTAAATTGTGCTATCAGAGTTGGTAAAGTAGTTTTCAAAGTAGGTTAACAGAACACAGTATTATGAGGAAATCACACTGCTTTTCACTTTCTTTCGGGCTTGTTGGTTTCACTAAATGCTTAAACAAGAATATAATTACAATATTTCTAAACAATCGTGCAACTGCTCTGAAGCTTGACTATATACCTCCCACCACTCACAATAACACAAGTGGTATGTATCGGGTAGGTGACCCATTAAACGACTGTGACAGATCGTATTTCTGGTTAATTGTTAGTTCCTTATGACCTTAGACTTTGCCTGTGTATTTAATAACACCATCTGCTGTCTAGGGTAGCAATACTACCTTTTTACATGAGGATTACTGTTCTTACTTCGTAAACAAAAGTGCTCAATCTGAGGTGTTGAAACTCTACCACAGAATTATTTAAATTATGCTACCTACGGAAAGCTTAATGGAAAAAAATCCAACCTTCTTTTCTATGCTGGCTTTATTGGCTTCAACTAAAATATTGTAATTTATATACCTTAATACAAGTATTAAAAAAAGATTTACAGGTTGTATTCTTGGTCTGCAAAGTGAAATGTATTAAAAGAACTCTGTCTCTGTTATTCCTGTCCTGTTTGTCTTCTTCCAGACTAGTTTCTCATTGTATATGAGCTCTGGGAAATTTCCCTATAAAACCATTTTTTAAAATTCTGACAAAATTAAATGAGATGAGACCCTTTTTTTTTTTAGTCATCGCCCAAGATCATGCCTCTCTGTTTTGGAGCATGTTGAGGATTCTGCCGGTTTATAAGAAATATGACATCTACCCTACTAACATGTGGTCTGTAATAAGGTGAGTGTAGACAGGGTTTTAAGTCAACTACCTCTGCTTGGGTCTCACAGATAGTGGCGCCTGTAAAATGAACTCTTCGTGGTCAGAGAGCGAGGGAGGTGGAAGGGGGCAGAGCATTTACGTTTAATTTAACCAGGCCCATGCTGTACAGTATACTAATTTAGTGCAATTTTCCAATCCATGAATCAGAACTTCCTAAAAACAGAAGGGCTCTATGGAGTGGGAGAACTGGCTTGCATCTAACTTACATCTCCTGCGTGAGGGGGAAGCAGCACCTTTCGGAGTCGGGAGAAGGAAACTCCATTCATTTGTTCATGTTTTATTTGTTTCTTAATCCATTGCCAGCCTTCACCCAAAAAGGAGCTGAGGTGAATGAAATGACTATTTAATTTCACTAGAAAAATGACAGCTCCTTCAAGGTGAAAGTTTTTTCATAGTGATACTATTAAGAATCAAGAATGAGCACTAGAGAATAAAGCGTTCTAGGTAACCTGTGTCTGATTTCGAAGCCCCTGACTTGTCATGAACTGCGACAAACCTCACAGAATTGACTGTGATAAGCCCAGCAGGTACATAATTTGTAACTTTATGCTAAAATATGGACACTTTACAGAGTATTGTGGGGTTTTTTTTTTTTAATTACTTGGAACCAGAAAGGTTGGCCTGAATACCCACCACATGAAAATAATCAGGCGGTTGTTTGCCAACAAAAAACAACTTCAAAAGTATGGAATGTAGAATTCGGAGCCTCAACCACTTGACAGCATCCCAAAAAGGCATGTCCTGACATGTTTTCAGTCTAAGAGGGCTTCAGCATTCCAGGCTTTTAAAAGAATGTCTCCTATTACAGCTACAAGGAGCTGCTTATTCTTTTCCACACACTGAATTCAAGGAATCTGGAAGTCTAATTCTGGAACAGTCTTTTAAAAATATATTGAGTAATCTTTATATGAAAAGTAAAGTATACGGTTCTCTTTTGGTTTCTGAAGAATAGTCGAAATGAAACAAATTTTACACATAAGTGCCTCTCCACCATTTTTGAAAAACGCAGAATTTTTAAAACATTATTAAGTTTTCCCATAAATAGACCCTAATAAGCAAAAGTCAAGTAGAAGGGTATGAATGTGACCTTTTGCCATAGTGAATGAAGTCACGACAAATTTCAAAACGTCAGAAGTCTTTGAATTTACTCTCATAACATCTTTTATGAATCCAGTATATAGCCAGCAAAGAAGCCACACAGCTATTAAGCAGTAGAGTCCTAGGTGAGAATACAAAAAAAACCTCAAAACAAGTTTCCACATCCTGCTGACCTATTCAGCCAAATGCCTGCCAGTGTATGAAACTGTTTTTGTTTGTTTCTTCAACTGAGGGCCTCTTGAGTAACCTGAAAGGCTTGTGGATGGTGCATTCAATCTTTGCCCATGTATATATGTTCATGTACATACACATACGTATAAGTATATATAAAATAAGGCAGTCTCTTGCGGAAAGAAAGGTGCAAATATTTTCCATAAGCCCTGAGACACTGCAGTTGGCATATTAATGCTGATACAGATGTTTTGCCCTGGCTAATTTAAACTAAGTATAGACCGTGGTTTAGACACTCCTATCCTGGGATGTGAGCCCAAACAAAACAGACATCATGTTCTCAGATGATGTGATGATCTGGTAGCCATTTAACCTCACAACTTTATTTGGATGGTACAATGCCCCAAAACAATGGGCAGGCACTTACATACAAAATATGGTTTTTCTGCATTGTTTTGTGATCCCATGTGGGTCAGAAGAATGTTGGGCTTCGGTTTGTTAAATTTTTCTGTATTTCTATGACCATCACTCCACCACATGAGGGGTCAGAAAAGAAACGACATCAAGGCCAGTACACTCTCCTCCACTCAAGAAAAACACTGGTCCAGAGTGTCCAAGTGACCTGCCTCTGGTTATATGCCAGGTGTAGGAAGAGAACTTAGGGTCCTACAGTGATCTCCTACATAGATACTTATACGTACGTAAAAAAGAACCCATGAAGAAAATATAAATAGGAGGTAGCCCACCAGTGGGCTAAAGAAAGAACTGCAGTTTGGGAAACCTGAATTCTAGCTGTTGTTTTAACTGCACATTTTCTTTGTTTCAAGGCAAATTCCTTGTCTTGGTGCTTTAGTTACCAAACTCACAAAGTGAACAATGATGTTCTTAGTCATTGTTAAGAATAACGAATTGATAGATGGATAGATAAAATGGAGAGGGAGGTAGATGGAATAAAAGCAGTCCCACAACTGTTTAAAATCTAGCGACCTGCTAAATGCTAAAACACAACAGCTCTCAGGAAGCTCCCATGCATGTAGTTCCCAAGCATGTTTCAGAACCAACTTCCTCACTCAGGAATTTGCTTGAAGGGCTGGGAGTTTTGCCAGCAAGTCCATCAAAGTTCATTTGCATTTGCATTTTAGCTGTCTGTGACAAGCTTTTTAGTAAACACACTATTTTTAGGCAGTGACTTTAGGGAACCTACCAGTGGTCTCCTGCTAGGGCTCAAACCTCGGCTGTCTGCTCCCATGTGCGTGTTTTCTTCTTATCTGTATGAACTTTAGTTCTGGATGTGAATCTTAATTTTCTCGATGGTTTTGCACTCCACCTGGCAAAGAGGTATTACCATGTGGGCACAGGAGTGGATGTGCCAATGCACACAGAAATTCACTCCATCGAATAAATTACGGTCTACAACCAGTCTTTTCAACTTTCCCTCCTTCTGTAGGAAGCTCTCTGTGTCTCCTTTACCCATAAAACTGACCACCACCCTTCTCCCTCCAGAGAAAGTGTTGAGGAAATAATTTTACTGTTACATGCTTAGATCTTTGAGAAATATCATTGGAACATGCACTACATACATTAAATAATTATGTTAAATAACAGTCTTACTTTTTAATTTTTTTGCTAAACCCAATAGACTAGGGAAAGTCATCGGAACAGATTATTGAAACTTCACTGAGGAGTCAGAACAGAAACATCAAGGCCAGTACCCTCTCCTCCAAATTTTCCTGCTGAATGGCATTCTCTTGCAAAATACATTTTCATCTTGTCAACAGTCAGTCAGTCTAAGTCATACTGGCTAACTTCTATCTCATAAGACATACAAACAATAACAATGACAGCTTATTTGAATAAGTTATGATCAATTTGCACCCCATTTACAACCATGAAATTCTATGCAATAAGTAGTTTCACACTTTCTTTTCAATGCCCTGTATCCCATTGTATTTATTTGTCTGAGTGCAAAGTAGTCAGGATTGGAGTACCAAAATGGAAATTAAATGATTTCATGAATTTTTCCTCTTTTCTTAAGGAAATAGGTCACAAAGAGTTGGACGTGCAGTATTCCAATATGAGTTCTCAAACCCAGTGAGTTTCATCACCCAATGAACTCCCAGAATTGAATCTTTTATTATAATACCAACATCAGTTTTATCTAAGGTTCAAAAAGACCAGCACAAATGGTTTGTTTTCTAAGGAGTCCCACACTAGACATGGTGTCGTAGCAACTGTGACTAACCTCTGTCACTTCCCTCTATCTATCTGTTGTGAATGCTTACTTTTCTTTGGATTGAGTGTCTTATGAACTACACCAAAATTTTCTCTTTGTTAACATACACAAATGTTAATATTCTTCTTCAATACCTCTAAACTGTGCTTATGTGATTTTTAAAAATGCAAATAGAATGTTCTAGACTATATCCTTAGACAATAGGACTCATACTTGGATTTCAGTTTGGGCACTCGCTTTTAATGTTACTTCAGGCAAATCACTTAATCTTTTACTATCTCAGGTTTTTGGTTTCTGAAAAGGATTATAATAGAATTTGTGCTTGAAATATCTTTTTTTAAATGTCCATATGAAAGACATAATAAAAACCATGCTACCATATTATTCTTCAGCCTTTTAGAATTGTTACATTATTTGATTTTTTTAGTTCCCGTATTACTGAATATATATGAAGGAAACATACATTTTTAAGTAGGAAAGCTAATGAGAGGAAATTCACCATTATAAAATTTCCAAACATTATCTATGAAGTTAATTCATCATTTTGTCAGCGTCTTCCTACTGACATCTTTTGAGAGATTTTAGTGAGTGTCTTAAAAACAAGTTGAACCCACATCCAGATATTATTCCAGAAAAGTACATTTCATCCTGCTTTTTCCAAAAAGTCAATAGGAGGATTCTGGCATCAAATAGCTGTTGAATCCCTTCCAGTTCTACAAATTTCCTTGCAGACTGAGCAAGTGTGTGACCTCAATCTCTCCTTTGTCTGTTTTGTCTGTTTCTCACTTAGCTCTTTAAATTCTGACACAGTAAGTAGTTAACCTTCATCGGGACCCCAAATTTTGCTCTAAATGGGGACCTGTACATATGTTGACACATAGACTGGTGACTAACAGCTTCTGTGTCTAATATGCGGATGATTAAGAGCTCCTGTGATTTTATCTGGCCTGATTCTAGGACCCTCCACAGAGAGTTTATCTCCTCCACATGCAAATGTCTCTTTAATATCCGAATGCTCTCTGTGCATAGGGGAGGCAGGCTACGGGAAGAGGTCAAACAGAGGGAAAGTATTTCTAAAAAAGAATATGTGCAATTTGAAAACAGTGAAATTGTCTCATAAAAGGCCAAAGGTTCATTTGTGTCATGGTGCTTCATAGTTGTGGAAATGGATTCACATAAGCAAATGTGTTCAAACATCTATTTATAACTTTTTTTAAGCAGAAAGTCCTGAATATTACATGCACGCTTCTAGTCTTATAGCACTTTTGCCAAAGATCAAGGAAACTTTGATGAGGTGCACAGAAATTCAAATGAAATGTGGCTGCATTTTTTTTCTCCTTCAAAAATGCCAGGGTCAGAGTTTAAGAAGCTTGAGTGTGGTTGCAACATCGTGCTATTAAAAGAAGCTGCACTCTAAAGAATGAAGGCTGCAATTCCACATCTGGATACAGGGCGAAGCCCATGAACTCAGTCGTCCCTAAGAATGCCACCTATCCCCTGGAAAGTACCCACAAGCTGCCGGGGATATGGGGTTGCACCCCTCCTGCAGCTGCGTGTCCTGGGACAAAGTTCCACTGGGGTTCTCTGGTAGGAACCGTTTCTTTACACTGCCCTGTAGACTGTCAGTACAGGGCTTCCGGATGTGAACAAGAGCTGCTTGCCTGGAGTAAGCTCTGGGGACCAGACTCACATGTTAGATGTTCCGCGCTCACACAGTGGAAACCCATTTAAATCTCAGTGTGTGGAGGGCAGGTTTGTTCGACTCATTGAGCTATCCCTTAGAACTGCTCTCTTAGGTTTGCCTTCTAAGCCACTTCCCTCATTTTTGCTTTTTGGATAGTGTCATACTGAATGGTTTTCCTTTTACTCCTAGACTGTGAATTTTATTTTCAAAAAATAAATCTTAGAAACTAGAGCTGGAAAGGACTGTTGGTTTGTCTGGTCTCAGCAGGAGTGTTCCCCATAGAATATTTCTTTTAGTTCTTAAGACAAATTGCAACATTTCAGCGTTCTGGTTAAAAGCCAGCCTCAACTCCCTGCTTTACCGACACTTGGTGAGGTGTCCCTTGCCTGTTGAGAGATGAATGTGTAGGAGCACACCGAAGCCAACCTGGTAACCTTGACTCTGAGTGGCAAAGATGATCATAATTCTCTTCTGAGAGGACCTGGAGCCTTAAGCAAGAGGGCAGAGTCTACGTGACTAAAACATACCAACTTCCTCTTTCATAAGTCATCACATGATGAACTACAATTACAATTCCTGCCTTGTCTCTACGAATTGCAGACGCATTGCCTCACCCCAGAAACCCTGCTCCTGTGTGTGGAGGAGGCGGCTGTAACTGCTGCAGCAGCCGCTTTGGAAGGGATCCAACTCCAGTCTGTGCCGGGAGGGAGGCCAGTGGGTGGAAGACAAAAACAAAGCTATGTTTACTTAGCATACATCGATAAAGCTGCTTCAGAGCTACATGAAAGGCCAGGCAGCATGAAAGACTTTTGATACAATATAAGGAATTGCTGCCCTGCATCCAGGGCCGTCTTAACCCCCTTGATCCCGGAACCTTCATGGCAGGAGAGCCCAAAACAAAAATAGCCTTTCCATTTTCCAGCGGGCATTTCATTAGGGAAGTTACGCCGACGCAGTTTCAACATTAAACTGGCAGCGGAAAATCAGAAGGAAATGCTCTTCTTTTGGAGAAGGAAGGCTCTGTTCTACAAAAGATCCTTCCTTAGTATCTCTCAAGACAGAATTTGTACCTCTAGTTCTATTTTGGGATAAAGTGGCAGGCTCTCCCTTGAGGGCATTACAGTACCAGCTTGCAGGTAAATGAGTATAATTAGGCCACAGCTCTAATGGTGAGTTGTGTTTTCTTTTCATGTGTTTCAGTCAGTACTTAGTGGGGCCATCTCTTGCGGGCATTGAGATGGCTCATCTCTCTACAGCACAAAGACTGTGTACTTCACCCCCTTTGGGCAGTGACCTGGAGGGTGAAGCCACATGCTGTAATGAGTGTCACAGGGTATCCAAGGAGGGTGACTAGATGGACAGGTCCTGAAGGAAGTGTGAGAGCAGGTACCGGGAGTGACCAAACCTGCTGGCACCAGCTGCTCCCGGGAAGGATCCGGGCAGGCCCCACTCTGCCAGCTTGGGGAGGGTGAGGCAGGATTGCAATTGCAGGGCAAGATCCGGGAGCAGACGGGGAGACCTTTAAAGCAGGCGCACCTTCTCTGGAAATCCCCAAGAAAAGACATTCAAGGTTAGCCTGTAAAAACACTCAGGCCTGGCGTTACGTTTTCTGTGCCATTTTCAAACAGGTTTTTTCATGTGCTTTAAGCAGCTCCCTCCACTGTTTCTCTAAGGGTGTTTTTCCTCTTCCTTGTGGTTAATCCTTTGAAGCAACCTGGCATTTTCAATAGCAACAACTAGAGAGAAAACGTCAGCAGGATTTTTTTCTCTCTCTCCACCTACCAATCCAGTTGTAGGAAAGATAATATAATTAGTAGCCCGGTCTTCCCACACTTAACCAGCTCGTTCCAGTCTCGGGAGAGAGGGAGCCTGTGCTCCCGACGCCAACAGCTCCGAGGCCGCCCTTCCCGAGCAGCACGAAGTGCCAACGTCCCCACTGAGAGCCACGACGCCTGCGCCTCTCACTCCGCGGACTAACGACCAGCCCCAAGCGCCTTCCCATCGCACACACCAGCTCCTCCTCCCGATTAAAACGTGAAGCTCAAGCGTGCCACGCGGGCCG
>CAUYQG010017295.1:0-10078 GCA_963574415.1 Tarsius wallacei
GGACCGGGGGTCCCTGAGCCTCGGACCAATGCGTCTAGCTGTGGGCAGTGGGGTAGGGGAAGGAGGGCAAGAGACTTTTTGGGGAACTCACATTCGGAGAATCTCACAGTTCCGCCTGTGTTGCCGCCATCTTGACCGCAAATCTACTTTTTCTTTAGTGATAGAGTCTTGCTCAGTCTCCCAGGTTGGGGAGCAGTGGTATGATCAGCCTCACACAGCCTAAAATAGTTTTAAATCTAAGAATTTTTCCTCTTTAATTCCAGGGCCTTGCAGAGATGTTGTCACTGGATCACATGATGGGAAATGTCTCCAAATGTTCCTGCCTCTAAGGGGTCATTTGAAAATCACAGTTTTAGACATCAGACACATCTGTAGAGCACAAACTAAATAAGGTGTATGCAGAAGGGCAAGTTGTAAAACCAAGTAGAAGGTGGGAGAATCTGTGGACATATCACTGTCCCCTCCACTTCTTACCCACAACCCCCGTTGACAAAGTGCACTGAAAATGGGGGTGGGCAACTGAGACTTAGGGCTGGAAATCCCCCCTTTAGAGCCATAGGTTCCTTCATCTTCTAGCTCCACCAACAGACCTTGTCCCTTTTGCACCTCAGGAGTGTGTCGCCCTCAGCTTCTCTGTGTCCCTCTGTGCATTTCAGTGCCCAACTGTGACCAACTTTCCCCTGATTGTCAAGATCTAAAGTGGACTCAGCAGTGGACACAATTCTACCAAACCCATGACAAGAGTCAGCAGCACAGAGAGCACGTCTTCCTGGCACAGTGTGGACAGTCTCACTGCTCGCCACATGGTCCCACTGTGGGGAAACTGTCCTGTTGCCAACAGGGGTCACTGTCCTTTCTTGAGGCCTTTTTCCAAAATGTTCTCCAAGTCTCAGGTAACAAGTGAGCCTAGTTGACATTGCTGGCTCAAGACAGTTGACAACCAACCAATGTCATCCTACTTAAGTGTGCAATTAAGTGGTAGTGAGTACACTTAAAATGTTGGGCAGCAATCTCCAGTATCTGTGACTGGACGTTTTTTTTTTCACTAGAAACAGGATCTCCGTACCCATTAGCCAGTGACTTTGGGACTTTAAACCTTTTGGTACAAAATGATGAGTATGTGGTCAGGAGTAAGTTCCCAGGATTGATCCAAGGAGTTGTCTGCTTATATGCCTCATTTTCTATGCCATCTTAGGACAGCAAGGGAAGGACAACTCATCCAGAAAACCTGATGGGAAGCTTCTGGGGCTTCCTCCAGCTGCATCTGCAGAGGAAAAGAGGGATTCCAGAGGTACTGCACCATCTGAGCAAGCTCTCTCCTGTCATGCAGTACTTGGGATTACTTCTGGGCTGATACATTCAGATCTATGTGAACTGGTCTAGCCTTGTTCATGGTTTTGTCAACGGTGCCCCTAGGAATGGAGGAAGAGGGTGACACAGAGAGGGAAGGGGTTCATGTCTCACTTTACTATCTCTCTGTGTCACTGTGAGATAAGCACCACTGATGTCCCATGATTGATAGTAATAGTCAGCCTTGTCCTCGGCCTGTGGTCCACTGATGATCAGGGTAACCATTGTTCCTGAGCTGAACCCATAGAAACACTTAGGGATCCCTGAGGGCCACTGTTGACTTTATATAACACCTGCACAGGGGCCTGGCCTGGCTTCTACTGATACCTGTAAGCAGACTTTTTTGTCAGAACATCTCCAGAGCAAGTCACCTGGCCATCTATCTCAGGAACACTGACACTAAGGGTGGCTTTGTCAGCTCATTGGAAGACTCAGAGCCTGCAAGACAGGATAAGAGAGAGGTCTTGAAGATGAAGAACCCAGTTTCAGGTGTCCGACCCTGAGGCTGTGCCTGTGCTGAGCTCAGAATCTGAGGCAGGCCCAGCCTGAGGTCTTGTAGAGACTTAGCTTGGGGCAGTGTCTGTGGCAGCACCAGTGCAGAGAGTGAGCAGGGGGTGCAGGAGAAGGGCCCAGGCCTTGGCCAGACACACAGCACTCTGCCTCCTGAGCCTACAGCACAGCTTGCCTCCTCAGACCTCTTATTCACTCCTATGCCCTGTGTGGGGTGTATGTTTGGTGTTCATGCAAATGCTCATCCTCTGGGGCTCCTCATGGAGGGATGTCAATCAGACTAGCTGTGGGGACAGCACAGGATACTGAGGAGGAAGGGGTGTCTTCTCTAGCTTCCTCTACTTCTCTGTCAGGAAATCACCCTCTGCCTCCAAAGCCTGTGATCACAGTCACCTTCCTGGGGATGGAAAACATGGTCACTCTGCCAACCTCCAGCCAGTGGTGGGTCATTGGCCAGGCTCAGCAGGGCTGTTAACCCACCACAAGTCTGAACATAAGGCTGAGCTGGGCCCTGTTGAGAGATCAGTGATGATACCTGACTCAGCACAGGCAGCCTATGCCCCATTATCTTCTTCATGCTTCATCACCTCTTTGGGTCCCCCAGACACACTTTTGCTTCCAATTTTTGTCATTTCATTAGAATGTGGTTCTGTGTCTTAGGGATCATCGTTAATCATTTCCTATATGGCAGTTTGGTTGTTGGATGACCAGACCACACACTATTGTGTACTCATCACAAGGTCTAGTCTCATCTCATACATGTTCATATTCCATTACATACCCTTTCCCACATTAGACTAGCAGTCATCATCCTCAGGTCTTCTGTTCTTTCTTTTCTCATCAGTGTTTTGGGTAAACTTGTAAAAACCACCAAAATCCCACACTTCACTGAGAAATCTACTTTTGGCCCATGGTCGCTGTGAGAGTCCCAGGGTCACAATCTCTGCCAAGTGTGTGAGCTCTGGAGAATAAGTGGTCCATAGTCCATTCTGCCACATAGATCCTATTACTGACCCAAGGACAGCTCACTGGTCAGAACTGTTACCTCAGGCAGACTCTTTCCTCTGGAGAGAGTCTCCTCAAAGAGGCTGTGGATGCTTATCCAGGGACCAAGGCTCTAAGTGCCTTGCCTCTCACCTACCTGAGACACACCTGTGCACAGGAGCTATCTAGTGATCCATGTATGACATCCCCCACCCCACAGTATTCTAGAAATTGCATCCTCAGCTCTTCCATTCAGTATTTCTTCATCATGAGTGTTTTGTGTAGACCTGCAAAAAGCACCAAAATCCCAGGCTTCACTGAAAAGCAAATGTTAGGCCTGTGACCTCTGTGGGGGTACCAGGGTCACAGTCTCTGCAGAGGGGTGAGCACTGGAGGGAGCCTGCAGATGCTCCATCTAGGGACCAGGGCCCTGAATGCCCCACCTCCTGCCGCCCTGAGGCGCACCTGAGCACAGGAGCTACAGCCAGAGGGAGGTGGAAGGACAGGCAGAGGGTGGAGGGGTTGGGCATTTCTGGAAGTGCCGGGACAGAGGGCTCAGCTCCCAGGAGCTGCTGGAAAGAAAAGGACTATGCCCCGAGATGGGCAGGAGGATCAGACAGTCATCCTGGGTGAAGGTCATGGGCCCTTGGAGCCCCGTCACCTCAGAGTGTGCTCCCCTCCTAGGCTACCTTGACCTTGCAGTGTCTCCCAGTGAATCCCAGTCCTGCAGCAGCTGCCGAAACTGATACCTGGACTCGGTCTCCCTCACCCGCATTTTTCAGGTGAGGCTGTCTCTGTGCCTGGGCTCCTGTCAGTGTCCTGGGTTGATGTTACATAAGTCTTACCCTCAGGATGTTGTTACTGCAGTCTGAGAGAGTGGAGTGAACTGTCCCATCTCCCCATCTGAGGACTGAGCCTTGGACACCTGTTGACCTCCAGGTTGACCTCCCTCATAAGCTCTACCTGGGCAGCCCCAGCCTCTCTCCTGGATGCTCCTGGCAGCACCTCTGCTGCCCCCTGCTAGTGGAAAATACACTGCCCAGGAGCACCCTTCCTCCAGGTGACCTCACAGAACCTGTCACCTGGGAGGGTGGTCATCAAGTGTCCTGCCTTCCTCTGTGAAGTTGTGACCCACTCTTCCCTGTCCAGACTAGCACAGAGAGACCACATATGTTGCATTCAGGGAGGCAGGGCAGTAGCCATTCCTATAAAGGTGTCCCAGGTTGAAATATCATCCCCTGGTCTCAGCTTCTGTTGGAACTAGAGTGAGCCATATGCACTCATCTGTAAAGGGTCAAGTTCCAGAGAGACATATGTCACATCATATAGGGACCCAGGATTCCTGTGAACTCAAGAACCAAAACTGATGCCACCTGAAAGCAGCTTCATCCTTAGTGGGGATCGGGGTGTTCCTGACTCTAAGCTCAGTTGTGAACCAGCATCACCATCAGCAGAGTCATTAGTGTCCCTAGTATTTGTGTTTCATCCCCACCTCTCAGAGCTTGGGCTTGGAGGGCTTCTGCACTAGCCTTGTCACCCTTTTGATGAAACTGGGAGTCTCCTGCTTATGCTGACTTTGAGCACTTTTGTTCCCATTATACAGACTAGATGCACTTTTGGAGCCTTGTGTGGGGATTCCTGCAGAGGAAGGATAAGAGACTTTGTGTCTGAAGCCCATTTTCTAAGACCCCTTCATCAAGTTTGAATTAACAAGGCTTTCGTTGCTCTACTATCACTTGATTTTTAATTAAAAAATAACCCCTTAAGGCCAGGATAAGCATTCCCATTTTACAACATAAAACATTGAGGCCAGAAAGAATGAGTTGTTCAGAAGAACAGAGGATAGTTGTGGCAAGTCCAGGTTCTGACTCAGATGTCAAGAGTTTGGATCTTGGGCTCTGTGTGGAAGAGCCTGACCAGAGGGTGGAAGGAGAGAGTGTAAGGACCAGGCTCGTGGCAAGGCTGTGTCCCACTTGTCTCATTGTCATACTCCATTATGGGTAAAGAACCAACTTCAGCCTGTAGGTGAGAGGTCAGCAAGGCTGTGCCTAGGTCAGAGCTGGAAAATCTGTGGGGATTGGGGATTCCTTGCTTGTGCAGGGCCTGGCCTTGTTCCTGCTGGTTCTCTCTACACTGTTGCCTGCTTCTCTCTCGCTCTCCTGAGCAGGTGGAAAGACAGGTGTCTCTCATGGCCATCTCTATGGGGACAGCTGAGACTTTAGGAGCTCACAGAGCCTGCTGGTTCAGGAGATTGTGGGGCTCATTCTCAGAGTCCTTCTTTCAGCATCCCCTGGGCTGACTCAGGTTCAGGAAAAGGTTTCATAGGGGGTGACCTTGGGGGCACTGTTGAAACTCCCGCACTGAACAATAACTGGGAATGCATATTAAGGTGAAATTCAATTCATACAGTTGGATTTTGTGTTAAGAGTTTTATTTGTATGCAATGGTCATTATTTAGAACTCACGTGTCATTCAAAAATAAATTTTTAGATTTTCTAGGGTTATTTTTGATGAATTTTTTATTTGAAAAAGCAATGAGTCAAGCAAGTAGAGGCCCATCACTGTGATCCTCACCTTTGTCTGTGGTATTGCCTGGTGGGATGGAAAAGTGCCCTTCGCATCTTGGTCAGTAGTGAGTCATCACAGGAGGGATTTTGACAGGATCAAAATAAAAATGGACCCATGATTTGAAGCTTCTTCTCTAAAAAGTAGAAATAAAAATTCAGGATTTAGGCATTTCAATACCTATTAGAGAGAGAGAGGAGAAAGAGACAGAGAAAGAAAGAGAGAGAGAGAGAGAGAGAGTAAGAATGCAGAATATTTATATAACACTGTTTACAATTTGATCAGAGTTACATTTGTAGAACATTATTACAAAAGCAGTACACAAAAGTTTTCAAGAGTTTATAAAAAATTCTCCAAGACTATATTCTAGAAATTAAATCTCACTAAATTACAAGGACTGAAGTCATACAAAGCATGTCTACACTGAAATAAATTTAAAATTATCAACCTGCTGAAATGTGGAAAATATCCAATTATTTGGAAATGAAAGAACACCCTTTTCCTCCTTCACATCCTTCTTCTTATTCATCCTCTTCTTCTTTGAGTCGAGGTCTCACTCTGTCAGCCAGGCTGGAGTACAGCAGCAGGATCACAGCTCACAAAACCTCTACCTCCTTAGCTCAGGTGATCTTTCCACCTCAGAATCCCAAGAAGCTGAAACTACAGGTGTGTACCACCACACTCAGCTAAATTTTTTATTTTTATTTTGTATAAATGAAGTTATGCTATTTTACTCAAGCTAGTCTTGAACTCCTGGGCTCAAGCAATCTGCCCACTTCCACCTCTCAAAGTGCTGGGATTACAGGTGTGAGCCACTATAGCTGGCCAGAACACACTTTTACTTAGCCCATGGGTCAAATTGCAATCACAACACTAATGAGAAAATCTTGACCTTCTTAAACACGCGCAACAAACATCAAAATTTTAAGAAATTCAGGTGAAGCAGTGCTGTGAGGGCAGTTATAACTTTAAATGAGTAACTTGGAAAGGAAGAAAGTTCTAAAAAGGGATTTAAAAATTCCCTTCACAAAGGTAAAAATGGAGAGCAAATCAAACTCAAAGGCAATAAAAGATAAAAACAGCCTCACCACAGAGCCTATAGTAATTAATAGCCTGAGAAGGAAATATGACTCTCTGTTAATGCTGTATTTCAGATGACTTAGATGAAATCAAATCCCTGAGAACCTCCTGGGACAAGAGCTGCCCTCCCACAGGTGAGCCCATCTCCTTCCACTCGAGTCTCAGGACCTTCCTCATGCACCTGGACTTAATGTGTGTTCCTCATTTCCATCCATCTCTGGTGTTGGGACTTGGGTATTGGATGCCAGAGGCAGAGGAGGGAAAGGCAAGGAACATTTCTGGGAGTTGTGTCTCATCATTTGCCCAATGGGGCACAGGGTTGTGATGTGAAACCTGTTCTGAACATACACTCTGATTTTGTATCTTCTTTAATGCAGGTTTTATAATACAGCATTTAATGGATCTTCCTTTGAAATTCAACCTGAGAAATTATTTTTATTGTGGTATTTAGACCATTTCCAGTGAGTGTAACTATTGATATAGTTTAGATATGACATCTTGACATTTATTTTCTTTGTCTCATCTGTTATTTGTTCCTTCGCTTCTTTTATCTTTTGATTAATTGAGTATTGATTTCATTTCATCTCCTTTTCATTATTATTATTTACAAGTCTTTTCCATCTTATCATCTGTAGCTCATCATAGTCTATGTTCAGGTAATTTTATGCCACTTCTCTTGTGATGCAAGAACCTCACGATAGAGATAAACTCTCACATTTCAATAATTAGCCTGAATGTGAATGAATTAAATGCACCACTGAAAAGACATAGAATGGCAAAATGGGTAAAATATCATGAGGCAACAATGTATTGTCTCCAAGAGACTCATCTCATGAGAAAGGACACTCACAGACTAAAAGTAAGAGGATGGGAAGCAAAATGTCAGGCAAATGGAACACAAAAGAAAGCTGGGGGTGCAATCTTAATCTCAGAAAAAATACCCTTTAAGCTGTCAAAAATTTAAAAAGATGAAAAAGGTCACTATATAATAATAAAAGGTTCAAACCATCAACAAGAAGTATTCATCTTAAACATACATGCACCCACCATAGGAGCACCAACACTCATAAAGCAGTTTTAGGCAAACTTAAAAAAGAGATTGACTCTAACACTATCATAACTGGAGACTTTATGACCGCATTCACAACCCTAAACAGATCATCAAGACAAAAAATCTGCAAGGACATCTGGAACCTCAATAAGACTCTTGAACAAATGGACTTAATTGATACCTACAGAACACTCCACCCAATGACCACAGAATATACATTCTACTCATCACCACATGGAACATACTCCAAGATCGACTTCATCATTGGCCATACATCAAACATAAACAAATTTCACAAGATTGAAATTTTACCATGCACCTTCTCAGATCACAGTGGAATAAAAATAAATATCAACATCAGCAAAGTTCCCCAAAACCCACAAAGACATGGACACTAAACAGTATGATGCTAAGCAACTCCTAGGTCAACAATGAAATCAAAAGAGATTAAAAGTTATATGGAAACTAATGAAAATGAAGAAACATCATATCAAAACCTTTGGGATGCCATGAAAGCAGTAGCAAGAGGGAAAGAGAGGGAGAGATTGCGATGGCAGCTGACAGATCGGGCTGTAAAAATCTCCATGGAGCCAAGTGACAATAAAGACTCTGCGTGAGTAGGCAGGAGCTGATGGGAGTGTGAAAGTCTGTCTGAGGGGATACTTGGCTGCATGCACCCAGGTCCCCACTTTGAGGGTGACTGCAGGCCTCCCCACTATCCTGAAGTTAGAGCTCAGGTCCCAAGATTGCCACAGAAACATTTGCTGCCTGTGGGAATGCGCCTGAGAAAAGCCTGCTGAATCCAGCTGATTGCCAGCACCTGGCACCCAGTGCACACAATCACCTGGCATACCAGACCCGCTGGAGCGCACGATTTGATTTTTGGAGAGAGAGCATCAGAGGAATCTGGAGAGAGAAATACATGCCTGGTGAGGAGCCACCCACTGCAGCCATTTTCCAGGCAGAGATTTGCATTGTTCCACCCAGTACCCCTCCGGCCTCCAATTTGTTGCCTAAGTGACACCACAAACTATTGCCCCAGGTGCTCGCTTACCAATGAAGTAGGAGAGAGACTCAACAAGGTGCTGGAAGGGGCTGCAGATGGAGCTCAGAGATCTGAATCTATGAATGGCAGATCAACTACTCAGGGCTGTATTGTGATCCAGAGGATATATCCTGAGAGCACAAACTTCAGAGGGACCTGGAGAATGCTGAGTTCCAGGCACTCCATCCCCTACCCTGATCCCTTCATGGGACAAAGCGTGTGGCCAAAAAAATATGAGGAAGAACTCCAAAGAGATCAATGGTGAGTTTGTGCTGACACAAATCCCCTCCTCCCCAGCAGTCCTCTGAACTTCAGACCCACCTAGCTGGGCCATGACTGAGAGGGACAAACCCAGGCAGAGCCTGGACATCAGTCGCAATAGGAGAACCCCATTCCAGGATAGGCCTGGCTGAGGCAAGTGGGAGAGTACATACCTGGGGAAGAGACTATCCTGTACATCCCCAACAGAGATCTCCCGGACCATATGAGAATGGGAGGGGAGGACTGCAGTTCCACTCACCTCCACTGCCCCTTCTCCTTCCCTGCTTTGTTCCCTGAGGAGAGAGTGAAAGAGGTGGCTCTGCAGGAGATATCTGATTAGAGGAACAACTACAGAGCCTGCCACAAGAGGACAGGTTTTCTTATCCCTGGCATTGTTTTTGTTTTGTTTGGTCTTGGGTTTTTTCTAATTTTCAAATATTTTTTAATTTTAAAAATTTTCTGTTTGTTAGTTCATCTAGTTTTAAAATATTTTTTCTTTGTGCATGAATGTGTATGTGAGGCTTTGAACTGCATCCCCTCCCTAATTTTTTTTCTTTCTTTTCTTTCTCCATTTTTTTCTGCTTTTATTTGTTATTCTCTATGTGTGTAGGTAAATGATTGAGTGTTCATCTTTTGATTTTGCTGTTGGTTTTTGCACTTTTGTTCTTCTGGGGTTTCTTTTTTTAAATATTCATTTTTTTACAATTTAAGAGATGTGGCAATATATGTGTGAGGTGTGAGGGTTCCACCTGAATCCCCCCACTCCCTTTTTTTCCTTTTTTTCCTATATCCTTATTCTCCCTCCTTTGGTCATCTTGTCTTTCTTCTCTATTTACTTCATACTAGGTGTGTGAGTGTTTAGTTTTCTTGGGGTTTTTCTGTTGTTGTGGTTTCTGTTGTCTCGCTTTGTTATTATTGCATTGTTTTGTGGTGTGGGTTGGTTTCTGCTTTGCATCGTAATGTAGAGTGGTGGTGGGGAGTGGATCTCAGGGAAAACATAACACAATAAGTGAACATTTGAAATTACAAGCAGCATCTGATTCCCAGCACCCCATCCCCCACTTTACTCAGATTTCAAAAAACTACAAGAGACAGCAAAGCTTCCCATCCACCATCCTATTTCAAAATAGAACAAATTCAGAGCCTGGATCAGGGAAGAATAGAAGACTGAGCAAACATGAGAAGGGAAAGCCTCTCCCACTGACACTGAATAACAGAACTAAAGAGAAAAA